>OX457082.1:7777058-7903403 GCA_949752815.1 Conops quadrifasciatus | reverse complement strand
AATAATAATAATAATAATAATAATAATAATAATAATAATAATAATAATAATAATAATAATAATAATAATAATAATAATAATAATAATAATAATAATAATAATAATAATAATAATAATAATAATAATAATAATAATAATAATAATAATAATAATAATAATAATAATAATAATAATAATAATAATAATAATAATAATAATAATAATAATAATAATAATAATAATAATAATAATAATAATAATAATAATAATAATAATAATAATAATAATAATAATAATAATAATAATAATAATAATAATAATAATAATAATAATAATAATAATAATAATAATAATAATAATAATAATAATAATAATAATAATAATAATAATAATAATAATAATAATAATAATAATAATAATAATAATAATAATAATAATAATAATAATAATAATAATAATAATAATAATAATAATAATAATAATAATAATAATAATAATAATAATAATAATAATAATAATAATAATAATAATAATAATAATAATAATAATAATAATAATAATAATAATAATAATAATAATAATAATAATAATAATAATAATAATAATAATAATAATAATAATAATAATAATAATAATAATAATAATAATAATAATAATAATAATAATAATAATAATAATAATAATAATAATAATAATAATAATAATAATAATAATAATAATAATAATAATAATAATAATAATAATAATAATAATAATAATAATAATAATAATAATAATAATAATAATAATAATAATAATAATAATAATAATAATAATAATAATAATAATAATAATAATAATAATAATAATAATAATAATAATAATAATAATAATAATAATAATAATAATAATAATAATAATAATAATAATAATAATAATAATAATAATAATAATAATAATAATAATAATAATAATAATAATAATAATAATAATAATAATAATAATAATAATAATAATAATAATAATAATAATAATAATAATAATAATAATAATAATAATAATAATAATAATAATAATAATAATAATAATAATAATAATAATAATAATAATAATAATAATAATAATAATAATAATAATAATAATAATAATCAGTGATCCAATATATATAAGAAACGGCATATTCCAGGGAGATCCATTCAGCCCCCTTTGGTTCTGCTTAGACTTAAATATCCTCAGCAAACTTCTTGCTAAAGTTAAAGACAGGCTGGGATTTGAAGTTAGGACCGAGAATCATCGCTGCAAGCTAAATCATCTCCTCTATATTGATGATTTAAAACTCTACTCTGCTAACAAGGATATGTTGCACAGAATGCTGCGAATTGTGCATGATTTCAGCAAAGATATTTGTATGGAATTTGGATTGGACAAATGTAAGATCGTCCATCTAGTCAGGGGGAAAGTGACATCGACTGAAGAAGGGTGTCTGCTTGATGACAATCAGGTAATACAAGATCTACATGCCGGCAGTGCCTATAAATATTTAGGGTTTATGCAGCTTAAGGGTCTCTCCACTAAAACGATAAAAGATACTCTGCACAAAGAATTCAAAAGCCGGGTAATTAGAGTCCTTAAGTCAAACCTGAATGCTGGCAACAAATGTAAGGCTATTAATACGTGGGCTGTCCCGGTATACACTTATTCATTTGGTGTCATTAAGTGGACTGAGACAGACCTTGATGAAGTGGCAAGGAGCATAAGAACTCTGTTGACGAAACATCTAGCACACCACCCAAAAAGTGCCATCGAGCGGGTAACCCTTCCTCGTAATGATGGAGGACGAGGTATAATAGATGTAATAAGTCTACACCACAGCCAGGTCTGCAACTTACGTGCCTACTTTAGAGAACAGACAACGAGCAATCTTATTGTGACAATTGTTGCAGCAGATCAAGACTATACACCACTAAACCTTTCTGAAAATGCTTTTCGAGCACCAAAGAATCTACTCACTATAGAGGAGAAGAAAGAAGCGTGGAAGCAAAAAGTAATGCATGGAAAGCATCCGGTAGAGATCGAGAGTGAACACGTTGACTACGCCTGTACCAATCTATGGCTAAAAAGAGGGAAGCTATTCGCCGAGACGGAAGGGTTCATGGCTGCAATACAGGACAGGGTGATTACAACGAAAAATTATAGAAAGTACGTCCTCAAAGAAGCAATGGTTTCCGATAACTGTAGAAGGTGTAATCTTCCGCGGGAGACAATAGAACATATCATTGGGGGCTGCTTAACACTAGCTGCGACGGACTACACTTCTAGACATAACCAGGTTGCCAAACTAGTTCATCAAAGGCTTGCACTAAATAGGCAACTCATCACCCAGAATACTCCGTACTACAAATATGTGCCACCGCCAGTACTTGAAGATCCGAACACGCTTCTGTATTGGGACAGATCTATAATAACTGATCAAACCATACTCGCAAATAAACCGGATATTGTTATGCACAACAAACGCGATAAAACAATAGAAATATTTGACATAGCCATCCCACTTACCCATAACATGCAAACAACACACAGCAATAAAGTAAATAAATACACCGATTTGGCACTTGAATTGAAACGGATGTACCACGTTGATAGGGTAACAATAACCCCAATTGTAATTTCGGCAACTGGAGTTATCCCAAAAACACTGTTAAGCGGCTTGGAGCGCAATCAAATGGAGGATCTAGTAGGAGATATGCAGAAGGCGGTGATATTGGCTACATGCAACATCGTGAGGCGATTTATGCAGCAGTGACAAGCATGATCCCTTTGATACTTGTATCTGGGATAGGGTAGTTTCCAGCATTAAAGCTGAGATTATGTAATTCTATAATAATAATAATAATAATAACAATAATAACAATAATAATAATAATAATAATAATAATAATAATAACAATAATAACAATAATAATAATAATAATAATAATAATAATAATAATAATAATAATAATAATAATAATAATAATAATAATAATAATAATAATAATAATAATAATAATAATAATAATAATAATAATAATAATAATAATAATAATAATAATAATAATAATAATAATAATAATAATAATAATAATAATAATAATAATAATAATAATAATAATAATAATAATAATAATAATAATAATAATAATAATAATAATAATAATAATAATAATAATAATAATAATAATAATAATAATAATAATAATAATAATAATAATAATGATAATAATAATAATAATACAGTAGAATCTCCAAAAGATGAACGGTTCTATAAGTTGAACTACCCAGAATGCTGAACGGAATATTTTTAACCTTGCAGTACTCTAAAAGATGAACGGGCAGAATTTTTGGTACTCAAAAACATGAACGCTATATTCTGAATAAACATTCAATTTGAAAACGGTATTTTACCGCTACTTTTTACCATAGTGTGTAAATAATTGTGTGTAAAATAATTTCAGTTTCATTAAGGTTTTTAACAAGAGTGGAACCACAGTTTATATTTTATTGTTTGATTTTAAGTGGATTTTTTATAGAAATATGCCACCAATTAAAGGGCTAGTAAAATTTTTAAGTTTGAAGCAAAAGTGTGAAGTTCGAAAAAATTTCGAAACATTTCGAAAAAATATGGAATTGCCATATCCACAATCGTGGGAATTAAAAAAAAAAGGCAAACAAATAACTTCCAAAGTCTTCAATACGACTGTTTCAGGGGCATTACATATGTATATACAGTAGAATGGCATATATTTTTGTACATATATGTGCAATATATGAAAATCTTTAACTAACATTTTACTACTCAAAAAGATGAACATTTCGAAAATATGAACTAGCCAAGTTTTTTATTCGTTCATCTTTCTGAGATTCTGTAATAATAATAATAATAATAATAAGCCTACGGAAGGACTTAGGAAGACTTAATAATTTCATAAATGGTGGCCGATCACGAAGACTCCGGAACAAAATTTATCGAATCTTTGAAACCCATATGAGACACTCGCGATTTGAAGCTAACAACTCAAATGCTACACTAATCCGATATACTGTAAAACAAAAACTTTCTGTTCAAATAGCAAAACAAATAAAATATAAAGTGTCAAATCAGAGACGTGACAAAAATAATAATAAGATTTTCAACTTCAGTGAAAAACGGTTCTATAGATCGTTAAGACTGAATGCAAATATCAGTGATAGCGAGATTCCTGGAAAGGAAAGTGTAGAAGAATATTGGTCGTCAATATGGTCCTGCGAAGTCAATCATAATAGAAGTGCGAGATGGATCACCAACGAAAGAGACCAATATCGACATCTGGAGGACATGTCGCAAGATTATCTAACGAATGAGCAAGTAAAAGAGGTAATAGCGAAGACGCACAATTGGAAAGCACCAGGTATGGACAAAGTACAGAACTTTTGGTACAAACGATTACCTGCGATCCATGAGAGACTTGCCACTATATTAAATAGGTGTATTCAGAATCCAGCAGAATTTCCAAATAAGTTAATGAGTGGCTTAAGGCTTAAGTCCGATCCTGCTAATGGGAGACCAATTACATGCCTTCCAACAATTTATAAAATTATGACTGCTTCTTTAAATCTACTAATATGTCATCATTTGACTCGTAATAACATTATGTGTGAACAGCAAAAGGGATTCAGTAAACATTCCAAAGGGTGCAAGGAACAGATAACCATAGATCAAATAATCCTGGAACAGACGGCTAAACAATCCCGAAACCTTTATGCTTGTTATGTTGATTACCAGAAAGCATTTGACAGTGTGCCGCACAGCTGGCTGCTAGAGATACTGGAGATATACAAGATACATCCTAATATAGTGGCGTTCTTTCTTTGCTTTTACTGTTATATAGAATTATAAAATAAATTAATTTGGTATAAGTAAATAATAGGTGCCTAGCTCCGATTTTTTTTTTAATTTTTTGGGTATAACCCTCATCACTTCTAGTCTAAAGGTGATGAAAGTTTTTGCCACTCTCGTGTAGTTTAGGAGTTATAGGCCTTGGAAAGCCAAAAAATAAAGTGCTATATCTTCAAAACGAGTTGAGATATCAACGTAGATATCTATTATGGAGATAATTTAACTTTTAATAAAAATGTTTACTTTGCTTTACAAAATAATTTTTTTCTTCCTTAAATGACAATTAAGGTATAAAATAGAATCACAATTTTTATAGCCCATAATATTAACTTTCAAATGGTATATAATATGTTTAGATATCTTTCGTATTTTTGAGCAAATGTGATAATGTGTTCTATGACAAAATATTTATAATATTTATTTAATAAAAATAGGAGCTAGGCACCTATTCCTAACTTGTTCCAAAATCCTTTTTAATTTTAGTTCACAAAAAGCAGATAAAAAAGGATTTATAATTATTTAATAAAAAACTGATTAATTTCAGTTTAATGATTTAATGATTTAACGGATAACTAGATATAAACTAGTATAAGCATGCTTTTTACTTCTAAGAATTGATATTTTTCAAGTTTTTATTTTAAATTTCTATTATTCAACTTCTGCCTCACTCACGTCCTTATAATAATTTTTCGGCCTTTTTCCGCCCGTATAGCCACAAAAATTTAATTAAAATAACAACCGTGGTTCTCTGTTTTGAGTAGAAAAAAAGAAACAGAGCTCTTGCAACAGTCGCTCTTATGAAGAGCGTAAATGAGGGCCACTTGGGTCGCTTCACGTGAGCAGCCATTGGGTTTCCAGCTTAAGACTGGCAAAGAAAACAGCGGTTTCGATAGGAAAATTTGAATAGTCAAAGCAGGCCAAGTTACTAGATCAAATCATGCAAATTTGAATTTTCTTCTGTAAACCACAACTCCATCTAGCAGTTATCCTGTAGTTTTTGTATTGGCTAAATACATCACTACGGAGTGTTTGAGTATGGATTTGTCTAGATGGCGCAAATAGATTAAAAGAAAAAGCGAAGGGGGATCATTTGACCTGGAGGATCAAAGGATCATTTATTATTAAACATGTGAAACTTTGTGAAATTCGGTTCCAGTGTCGCGCTAGGTTTTCCTATCTTCTTGTTATAGTCTCCCATGTGTTCGCTTAATCAAGTTGTTTGTACTTATTGGGTGTTTTTTTAGCTTAGATAGAACTTTCGGTAGGGACAACTGTCAATACAAACTGTCCTTCTGACTGCTCTTGTTATTATTTATGTTTAGTATAGTCTGGCAAATCATCATGAATAGACTCACGCTTGAACAACGCTACAAAATTATCCAAATTTACTTTGAAAATCAGTCGTCGATTCGAGCAACTTATAGACGACTCACAGTGGCTCGTCTAAAACAAGCTAGCTGGACAAAATTATTTTTTTGGTTTTTTGTATTTGTTAGGTTGTGACAAGAAAAAAAATGGAAGGGAGCGGGGTTGCTTCTCCCCCCGTTTAGCCGGTTGGGGGGAAAAAAATCTATAGAAAACACGTAAAAACAGTTGTTGTATCGAAGAAAAAAGTAAAAACACGTAAGTAAGAAATTTTTTTTTCTTTAACAAAATATCCTAAGAAATTCTTGTTAAAATGTTGAAAACCGTATGGATCTAAGTGGTACGGTTTTCAAAAAAATTAATGTTTGCTGACAATCCGATATGAGGACAGTAAGTGTAAATTTAATCAAAGTAGACATTTTTAATAAAAATTATTTTATTTTATTTACACAAATACATGCATACATATGAGTTCTTTATTTAATTTAAGTTTAGTTTTAAATTAATTTATAAATACAATCTTAAAAAAAAAAATTTCCCCTTTTTCAACTTCACAAGAAGAAAAGTTCAATGTCACCTCATGTCCCCTCTCTGAAATTTATATATATTATAAGCGCGTTCATCTATTTAATCTCGGATAAAATTTCATTGCGATATATTTGCACATCTATATTTTTCCCCTACATTCTAAAGGATGAGGGCATACATATTACTTTGCCCTTCCGTTTGTAACACAGTAAAAAAGACGTGGCAGGAACAGAAATTTATATATAATCGTCGTTTTTATCACCAGTGGGCGGACCACGCCAATTTTTAGGAATATATGAATAAGATGGTCGACTCGCGCTAAAAGTTTTATCTTTAAATGCACTCTATTTATATATTCATATTCCCTATAAAAAGTAGGCGTGACACTAGTCCGATTTTCCCTATTTTCAATACAAAACAGCCTAGGACAACACAGAATATTTGTACCAAATTTCATGACGATACCTATTCGTTCTCCTGCAATTGTTATTTCCATAGGCGGACAGATTGACGGACAGACCGGCAGACAGATATATGAACGGATAGGCTAAATCGATTCAGGAGGTGATTCTGACCCAGAATATATATACATTTCTGTACCTGCCACGCATTTTTTACTGCAGTACAAACGGAAGGGCAAATTGAATATGTATGCCCTTATACTTTAGAATGTAGAGGGAAAAAACATAGATGTGCAAATATATCGCAATGAAATTTTATACCGAGTTTAAATAGATGAACGCGCGTATAATATATATAAATTTCAGAGAGGGGACATGAGGTGACACTTAACTTTTCTTCTTGTGAAGTTGAAAAAGGGGAAAAACATTTTTTTTTTTTTTTTAAGATTGTATTTATAAATTATTTCTAAAACATATAACTATTAAATTTATTCTTAAAGAATACTACTAACCCTTAGTTTAAAGCTGCATAATACAAAAATAGTCCAGAACTTCTACTTCAAAAATAGTCCAGACGAAACCACTGTGCGACTTCGTGAATTTTATGGCGCACATAATCGTCCATCGTCCATGGCTTAACGGGTTTGTTAATAAGCAAAATTGCCGCATATGGAGTAAGACGAATCCACAAGAGACTCTACAGACTCCATTGCATCCAGAAAAATGCACCGTTTTGTGCAGCTTACATGCTGATGGCATCATTGGACCCTATTTTTTTCAAAAATGAGGCCGGAGCTCACGTTACAGTCAATGAAGATCGTTACCGCACCACGATCAATTATTTTTTGTTTGAAAATATGGTTGCCATTGATCCAGACTAAATGTGGTTCCAACAGGATGGCGCTACCTGCCATACGGCGACGGTTGCATCGTCTTATTGAAATCAAAATTTGGTGAAAAGTTTATTTCGAGAAATGGCCTGTCAATTGGCCTCCAAGGTCATTCGATTTAACACCTCTCGATTATTTCCTGTGGGGTCACGTAAAGTCACTGGTTTATGCTGATAAACCAGCAACAATTGACGACTTGGAGGCCAACATTATCCGTGTTATTTGTGACATACGGCCAGCAGTTCTCGAAAAAGTGATTCAAAATTGGACGTCCAGAATGCATTACGTCAAGAACAGCCATACACAGGTGGCCATATACCCGAAATAATTTTTAAATGTTAATGCCATGTCTGGATCTTTCGAGTGAATAAAACAATTTTATTAAAATTAAGGGGGTTATTCCTGAACGCCCGGGTCTTTAACTCCCATGAATTCTTCTCAATTGTGCTTTGTTATTTTCGCTGAACAGATGCTTTTCTTTCTGAAAAAGAAGAACGAGCAAGAGAGTCCCGATTTTACGGATGATGTTGGTTTTCTTACATGCTTCTCAGGTCTGTAGATGAAAACATACGAATTTCAACCACTTTTAGAACCTGATGTGATTCGTCTTTCACATGTCATACAAGGCCCATCGCAAAACCATGCGTCTGCACACAACTATACAAAAATTTGTGCATTATTTTTCTAAGTTCTTATAAAAACAAATTTATGCCCGGTTTTTTAGTGCAAGCTTAAGCTCCACCTGAGGCTTAAACTCCAGTTTATCTTTTTGAGGCGTTTTACAGTGCGAGTTTTAGATATAAGCTTAACTTAAAGTGACGCTTAACTTAAGCGGTAGATTTCCTGGGCTTAAGCTTTAGATTTCAATTTTTGAAACAACAAATTGACATATGTCGCTTTTATTTAATAAATTAATTTTTATACGTCACTTGTGCTTTTCAACAATTCGTGTGTTGGGGTGAAACACAAGTTTCACTCTTTTATTACATTAAAATTAAATTTAAATAATTTAACAAAGCCAAATTGCTTTTTACAACATAAATATAATAACTTTTTATTCATAATTTTTAAGTTTATAATAACTTTTGACATATAACGACTTTTTGAATATAATAATTTTTTCATTCATAATTTTGAAATTCATAATAATTTTTGACATATACCGACTGCGAGACCCGTTTACAATAGATAATTTACAAAAATAACTCACAATAGCACCACAAATGTGTCTTAGCTAAGCCTATGACATAAACCGCACTGTGAAACCCGACAGGCTTAAGAGTGAAGCTTGAGCCTTGGAGGTGGTTTAGCTAAACTTGAGTTTAAGCTAGCACTGAAAAACCGGGCATTAGATACACTTTATTACTTAAATTTGCATCTCTATCTAATGTATTTTGCAAAATATGCACAAAATATTATGAAAAAATAATTTAACCCAAATTTCGCACCACCAAAAAAAATACTTCAAGGCACGTTTTTGTTTACAGGCGGCCATTTTTTCACCAACAACAATTTTCGACATTAGCTCTGATCACTTTATCTCTTTTCCACGCGTTTATTTATAGCCATAAACACAGCCGAAACAAAGTTCCATTAAAGTCTCTTTTCTACACCTAGGTTTCTGTATACCAGCTCACATAGCTGATAAGACGTCAGCAAACCGATGTTACCAGATACTACTTAAGCGAATTTTCGCCGCAAAATCTTTACATTTTTAAAAATTACTTAAAGGAATATGTAAAATACTTCAAGCTTGGTAACAATGTTTCGTCTGAGTTGGTATAGTGAAATACAACAAATGACAGACAAAGAAGAATAAAAAAAAATCTTTACGTAGAATCATCCCATACGCTCTAAATATGTATGTTTTGACTGATGGGACTCGCCAGTCACTCCTGGGCCTTCAAGGCCCGGGCGTTCAGGAATAACCCCCTAAATTTTTTGTGTTATTTTTTACCATTTGAAGTTCTATCGGGCTTAAAAAAACACCCTTTACAAGTTAATTTGTTCCTGCCCTGTTTATCCAGTGAGTCTACTTCATTTGCGTTGGTTTGTAATATTCGTCCCAAGTTGTTTCTTGTTCTCAATGCAATGTTAATGTTGTAGTTTTTTAAAAAAGTTGGCCAATTTTGTATGTCGGTTTTTCAGTGTATGTTAACGTTGTCCAGGTTTTCTCGTCATTTTCTTTGTTGCATTGTTTGGTTGTTTTGAAGTCTTGTCTACAAGGTTCTTCTTGTACCGTTGTTTGCAGCTATGGTGTGTGTTGTGATCAGCTCTCTGTTGTAGGCCTCCTTCGTTAGAGGTGTCGTTCTAGTCTAGTTATTAATTGTCTAATTGCGGCATTTTTATGCTGAGGGTGGTTCAGTGAACGAATGCTGCGGTCTAGTCTATGTTGCACATAACACTTTTGGTCTTTTTTAAAGAAGTGATGTTCCTAGTGTTGTTTATAGTTAAGTTGACAATTTATAAAATGGCCAAGGCCTCCACAAGTATAAGTAAAAACGATCAATTGAAGAAGAGCATCGCACTTTCCAAGAAAATTGAAATCACAGTACTTTTGTATTCAAAATAAAACTTTTGTATTAAAAAACATAGAATTTAATTTTATGTTTGATATGTAGAAACTCCATAGCAGTTTGTAAAGAGTATAATATTTAAAGACACTATGGTACAAGTTATAAAGAGAATTATGACAAATATGTGAAGAAGCTTCGTAAAGATAAACTATTAGAATTAAAATTGATACTTCAAAAAAAAACAAAGCCTATTTGCTAAACCTGTTGAAGATAATGTAAAAACAAGCTATTTGATATCGCATTTAATTGCAATCAAGTCAAAACCATTGGCTGAGGGGGAATTTTTTGGCGAATGTATAATTCAGGCAGCAGAAGTATTGTGCCCAGAGCAATTAAAAAAAATTAAAGATGTTTAGAATTTAATGTTAACAAGAAATACTATTGCCAGCAGAATTAATGATATAATCGAAAATATACGTTATTAATTGAAACCAATAATTCGAATAATTGAAACTAATTCCATTGGAGTTAACGAAAGCACAGATGTACAATATACATATACAGTTAGCTGTTTTTATTCGAGGATTTGATGCGAACTTGAAAGTAAGTCAAGACCTTCTGAAGATTGTCCAATGCACGATACAACCATTGCATTTGATTTGACGCATTTGACGAGTATTTATACCACAATGATGAATGTTTTATATATGTAAATATAATTTATCATTACAAAAACTAACTTTCACTGGCAACTAACGGTGCTGTTGCTAGGTGTTATAAAAGGAGTTATTACAAGAGTAAAAATAAATACTAAACCCAATAACAAATAAATAAAAACTCAGAAAACATTTATAGGAGTGTTCATATTTATGAGTTAAAAAAAGACTCCTTTTTCGGAAGAAAATATGTGTGCTGAAAAGAGGGACCCTGAAAAGAGACTTGCTCGTATATGATTCAAATATACAGAAATGGGAACCACTTAAGAATAGGTGGATAGCTCCGATTTTGTTCCGATTTTTTTTTACCGTTACAATTTACCCTCGTGGCCGGAAGTAGCTATTTTGTTTGCTCCTGAAGCCATATTGGATTTAGATGCTTCTAAATATCAAAAAAACGCAGCTAGTAAAAGCTTAATATCTCTGTAAATACGTGAGTTATCGGGACGGGTATTATACCGGGTTTAAAATGTATTTTTACTGCCTTAAATTGACTGTTAAATACTTTCTTGACCATATCATAACGGTTTAGGTTTTTATATCATAAAAATATGTCAATTTTTCGTCGAAACAATAATTATTTTCTCCTAAACGAATGCATTAAGGTAAAAAATAAATGATATTTCTGAAAAGCCTGTTCTTTAACCTTCAAAACGGTATATAATATGGCACAGTGATGTGTCATAAGACACACTGAAATGACATATGATCAGAGCTGGGGAGTACTCATTCCTTTGGGAATTAAATTCCACCTCAAATCCAATTCCAAGGAATTAGGACTGAGGAATTAAGTACTTTTCAAGCAAAGGGAATGGAATTGAGTTAGCCTCAATTCCTTTTGAAAGGAATTGGACTTGGAATTGTGCAAAGAAATTCCTTTCACATGGAATGGAATTATAAGTCCCAATTCCTTGGAATTGGATTTGGAATTGAAAATTTCAATTCCTTTTGAGGAATTAAGGTTGGAGGAATTGAAGTCCTTTGCTGGCTATTGAGACCTTACTGTGTGTATGATAGAGTGTAAGTTGAAGTAGAAGAAGAAGAAGACATGTAGGCAGATTTTGACAAAAAAACTTTTATTGTTACACTTGATAGGAAATATGTATGTGATATTAATACTAAATTAAATTGATTGGGTGGGCGGTGGGTTGGGATCACCAAAGAGGTCACACGGGGGTTTTTTGACCGAAAAATTTTTATTGCGCAGATCGATAGCAAATATATTGAAACGGATTTTGGACATAGTGGTCGGTGGGTGGGGTCATCCCAAAGGGGTTACACGGGGGTTTTTTTCCAAAAAAAATTTTTTTTTACCAATCGATAGCAAATGTCGTAAAACGGATTTTGGACATAGTGGTCGGTGGGTGGGGTCACCCCAAAGGGGTCAAACGGGGGTTTTTTGACCTAAAAATTTTTTTTTACCAATCGATAGCAAATGTGTCGAAACGGATTTTGGACATAGTGGGCGGTGGGTGGGGCCACCCCAAGGGGGTCACACGGGGGTTTTTGACCGAAAAATTTTTATTGCGCAGATCGATAGCAAATATATTGAAACGGATTTTGGTGATGGTGGGCGGTGGGTGGGGTCACCCCAAAGGGGTTACACGGGGGTTTTTTTACCAAAAAAAATTTTTTTTACCAATCGATAGCAAATGTCGTAAAACGGATTTTGGACATAGTGGGCGGTGGGTGGGGTCACCCCAAAGGGGTCACACGGGGGTTTTTTTACCTAAAAAATTTTTTTTACCAATCGATAGCAAATGTGTCGAAACGGATTTTGGACATAGTGGGCGGTGGGTGGGGCCACCCCAAGGGGGTCACACGGGGGTTTTTTGACCGAAAAATTTTTATTGCGCAGATCAATAGCAAATATATTGAAACGGATTTTGGTGATGGTGGGCGGTGGGTGGGGTCACCCCAAAGGGGTTACACGGGGGTTTTTTTACCAAAAAAAATTTTTTTTACCAATCGATAGCAAATGTCGTAAAACGGATTTTGGACATAGTGGGCGGTGGGTGGGGTCACCCCAAAGGGGTCACACGGGGGTTTTTTTACCTAAAAAATTTTTTTTACCAATCGATAGCAAATGTGTCGAAACGGATTTTGGACATAGTGGGCGGGGGGTGGGGCCACCCCAAGGGGGTCACACGGGGGTTTTTTGACCGAACAATTTTTATTGCGCAGATCAATAGCAAATATATTGAAACGGATTTTGGTGATGGTGGGCGGTGGGTGGGGTCACCCCAAAGGGGTCACACGGGGGTTTTTTACAAAAAAAAATTTTTTTTACCGATTGATAGCAAATGTCGTAAAACGGATTTTGGACATAGTGGGCGGTGAGGGACCACCCCAAAGAGGTTAAATGGGGGTTTTTTGACCAAAAAAATTTTTTTTTACCAATCGTTAGGAAATAATACGAAACATGGTAGGCGGGGTGGGGACCTTCCAATATTATATTTTTTTTTGTTTTTAATTTGAATGTTAGTTATCGAATTTGAAATAACAATATTTTTAACTTAATAGATACACATTCTATAAGTAACTTACAAATTTTAATTCATGTATGTAAAAAAATGTAAACGTTCGTTCGTTCATAGCCATAAATCTTCGAAAGTTCTTTACCGATTGATTTGAAATTTTGACACAACGTTGTATTCGAATACGCGCGTGTAAATATAACAATATTTTCAACAATTCATAAATAAAACTTAAATATTAAAATATATTAAATTTAATTTTTTTAAGTCAGTCATGATGTTAAAAAATAAGTCCCCACCCCGCCCATCATGTTATTTTTTAACGATTGGCAAAAAAAAATTTGGTCAAAAAACCCCCATGTAACCCCTTTGGGGTGGTCCCACCCATCGCCCACTATGTCCAAAATCCGTTTTACGACATTTGCTATCGATCGGTAAAAAAAAATTTTTTTGTAAAAAACCCCCGTGTGACCCCTTTGGGGTGACCCCACCCACCGCCCACTATGTCCAAAATCCGTTTCGACACATTTGCTATCGATTGGTAAAAAAAAATTTTTTAGGTCAAAAAACCCCCGTGTGACCCCTTTGGGGTGACCCCACCCACCGCACACTATGTCCAAAATCCGTTTCGATACATTTGCTATCGATTGGTAAAAAAAAAATTTTTAGGTCAAAAAACCCCCGTGTGACCCCTTTGGGGTGGCCCCACCCACCGCCCACCATCACCAAAATCCGTTTCAAGATATTTGCTATCGATCTGCGCAATAAAAATTTTTTGGTCAAAAAACCCCTGTGTGACCTCTTTAGGGTGACCCCACCCACCGCCCACTATATCCAAAATCCCTTTCGCGACATTTGCTATTGATTGGTAAAAAAAATTTTTTGGTCAAAAAACCCCCGTGTGACCCCCTTGGGGTGACCCCACCCACCGCCCACTGTGTGCAAGATCCGTTTCGCGACATTTGCTATCGATTTGTGCAATAAAAATTTTTTGGTAAAAAACCCCCGTGTGACCCCCTTGGGGTGGCCCCACCCACCGCCCACTATGTCCAAAATCCGTTTCGCGACATTTACTATCGATTGGTAAAAAAAAATTTTTTGGTCAAAAAACCCCCGTGTGACCCCCTTGGGGTGACCCCACCCACCGCCCACTGTGTGCAAGATCCGTTTCGCGACATTTGCTATCGATTTGTGCAATAAAAATTTTTTTGTAAAAAACCCCCGTGTGACCCCCTTGGGACTTTAATTGGGACTTATAATTCCATTCCATGTGAAAGGAATTTCTTTGCTCAATTCCAAGTCCAATTCCTTTCAGAAGGAATTGAGGCTCGCTCAATTCCATTCCTTTTGCTTGAAAAGTACTTAATTCCAAAGTCCTAATTCCTGAGGAATTTACTTGGAATTGGAATGGAATTGAATTTCCCCAGCTCTGCATATGATACAATTACTGCTTCAGTTCATGTACCTTTAGTTTATTTGAAAGATGTTAGCAGAATCCTCTCGACAATGTGAATTTTATTGCATACGGTTTTTCCGCGTACTGGTGGCCTTCGGCCGCGGCCGACAGTCATGTGAGGTTTTTTGCATAAAGTTTTTTTTCGCTTAGCGCCCTGTTTTAATGTAAAGTTTTAACATATATTAAATATAACCCTGAATATGCGTAAATACCAACTGTGCAGTATACAGTATTTGCAGGCAATCACGGAATTTCTAGGTATTTTCAATAATTTACTCAAAAAAACAAGAGATACTGAAACACATTATATACCGCTAGGAAAATAATATTATGGGCTATAAAAAAGTAAATCAATTTCATACCTTAATTGTTATTTAAGGGAGAAAAAAATTATTTGGTAAAATGAAATGAGCATTTTTTTTTAAAAGGTTTAACTATCTCCGTAATTATGGCAGTAATCACAAAAATGGTTATTAGATAAAAGAAAGGCGTTAAAATAAACTTTTAAACAACACTAATGTTACGTTGGTATCTAAACGGATTTTAAAGATATAGCTCTCCAAATTATTACGATCAAAGCCCTATATCTCCTAAACTAAACGAGTCCGAGGCGAATTTTCAACATAGTTGGACTAGGGAAGGTAAGCGTCAGCTATTATAGAAATAAAAATTAAAAAAATCGAAAACCTTTGCTTTACTTATGCCCTATTAGCAATGGAACAAAATTTTATTTCTGTAGTAAACACATTTGGAATGTTTTACTACTTTAGCCACTTTCCTTTTTAGATTAACAAAAATATTATAGAAAACCATAAATCTAAACTTTTTTCAGCATCTCTAAGCCGCATCTAGCTCAATAATTAACATTTTAATAGAGTTTGTGAGCCATGACTCATCCCTTACTTTTCTACATTTAAGCGGAACGAACTTGTTAAAAAGTATGTACATTAGTGTGTCCCAAGCCACAAGGAGGATTTTTATTTCGCAAAATCAGACACGCATACCCTCTCTTTTTTATACCCTACACCCGAAGGGTTAAGGGTATATTCACTTTGTTCTTCCGTTTGTAACGCATTAAAGGAGGCGTGGCAGGTATAGAAAAGTATATATACTCTGGCTCAGAATCACCTCCTGATTCGATTTAGCCATGTCCGTCCGTCTGTCTGTCTGTCTGTCCGTCCGTCTGTGGAAATCACGATTACAGGAGAACGAATAGAGGTATCGTCATGAAATTTGGCACGAATATTCTTTGTTATTACAATATCTACGCTGTTTGGTATTGAAAATGGGGAAAATCGGACCAGAGCCACGCCTACTTTTTATAGAAAATATGCACTCATCCATGCTTTTAGTTCAAATTCTTGGCTTGTAGACCAAATTTTCAGCTAAAATTTTATTTCCGAGTACACCATCTTAGACTGAAATATATTGTCAAAAATGGGCATGACACGCCCACTTATATACTATACCATATAATGAGGTGTTTGGGTATAAAAATGGTATAAAAATGGGCGTGACACGCCCACTTACATACTATACCATATAATAAGGTGTTTGGTAGGGAAAGCGGTGTTGTAGATGAGATAATAGATCAAAATTCGCTCCCTGTAAATTTCAAAAACCACTTTTTATCACTTCGACCGATGCGGGTGTAGGGTATATAAGCTTCGACCAGGCCGAAGATAACGCTTTTACTTGTTCTGTTTGACCTCAAGAACTTAAATAATAAATATTATTGCGATTGGATTAGGATAACGGCACGGGTTATCCTTGATGCCAAACATAAGACATAAAAATGTACACTGAGCTAATATGAAAGGATGATAGAACTCAATAGTTTTTCGATAAATAAGGCAGGAATATGTCCAAAGAATATACTATGCTATTTTGAAAACATTATTCCTTAAAATTTTTTATTCAAAGTTTGCTTTTTACAGTCAGGATAGATTTTCTGATGTTCTTGTACGCAACGTAATAAAAATTGCTTTTGTTCCTCCTTAACTATAATCAAACCATGGAAGTCTTGCATCAATTTTATCGCTCTTTCAGCAGAATCGTTTACTGCCCTAAACATTGAAACTTTCTTTCTGACTTTTTGAAACGAAGCTTTGTTTGACCACAAAGCAGGACTTTCGTAGAAAAAACTGTCATTAATTTTAAGAAGTTCAAATAACGTCAAAGATGTTTTTCTCTAAATTAAAAAAAGAGAAAAACGGTAACGAAATTATGACATAAACAGAGAACTAAAGAAAAAACTTTAAAAAAAAAGATTTTTTTTTTTTTTAAATAAATAGTTTTTAATTTTTAAAAAATAAATAGTTTTTAATTTTTAAAAAATAAATAGTATTTATTTTCAAACTAACCGTATAATGGACCCAAAAGTTCTTTCTGTGATGGGATATAACGTTTAGCATGGGCTAATGCATTTTCGTTGGTCAAATTTTCAACCATTTTTATTTTGGTTTCTTGGTCCACATCATCGTCAAATAGTGACAAGATAGATACTTCATCCGTCAAATACCATAAATGCTGGGTAAACTTCTGTAAAGCTGCTTTCCATATGCTTTTATCAACATTTTCGTAAGCCTTCATTGACTTAAAAAAACACAAATCTTGGTAAGGTGCTTTTACTGCCAAAATGCATTGAGTAATGCATTGAGTAAAGTAAATGTAAAGTAAATGTAACAGTAAATAGTAAAGGATGGATTTACTAACAAATTGTCATGCAATTAGAATGCATGCATCGATTTCGCGTTCGCCTTATTTTGCAAATACTGACATGTTCCGATGCAAGTCGGCACGCATTGCCGTGGTCCTATTTACACGAAATTTCATTTACAGTTATTTTGACATCAATACACCCAGTAGAGTTTTACAGGTGTGAGTAAAATGCGTGGGACATACAGTATTTACAGGATATAATGCCATTATTAAAATCATCAATTAAACTGCGATTTAATATTAAGTTGCAATTAAAGTCGCCTGTAACCATAATATTTTGATGAAACAGCGATAAACTTTGAAAGCTTGCAATAAAATCGTCTAAACTAGCATACGTGTAAGGCCTATATTCAAATCCTTTTAAAACTTTTCCAGAGTTAGATGTAACTTCAACCAAAAATAATCAGTACAAAAGCTAGGAGGGAGTCTCAGTTTAAGATTATATTTTATGTTATCTCTCAATAAATTGCAATTCACCTGCATGTGTTAGCCCATCCGCAGAAAAGATGTCAAGTCCATTTACTCGTAACAACTGGTCACAAAGATTTATATTAAATCATGTTTCCGATATGCAGATATGCAATTCTGCTTTGTTATTTTCCCAAGTTTTTGTTTTCCAGCAAAAACCCGAAAATAACAAAGCTAAATTGTGAAGTTTGTCCTGTTTCTTGTACGAGTATACCGAATAAGCCGGTTAGATTACAAATATGTATATTGACTGAAAGATGGGGTCCAGTTTATTAGATGTCCAGTTTATTCGCATCCTACAGTTATACATAATTTCTTGAAAAAATCAATTACATTTCATCTTTCTAATTAGCAGCCTCTCGTCTTTCTATTATATCGCACTTATTTCTTAAGTTAGCCAGACCCTCATTGATTTTCAAGTCGTCACACCTCCACTGCACTATGGGTTCGGAGACCTGGAAAGGTGGCCAAAAGTCCGATCTAAGATAATTTTGATTTTAACAGCACAATTACGTGCTAATATAAGGTTTTGAGGTCGCTGATTACAATTATGGCAGTAATTGTTTTTATTGGTTTAAGTCATTCGTCACCACACTATGTCTTCTCATTTTTTAAATTTTAAAAGTGGTCTAAGTCATTTGTAGCCTTAAAAAAGCACATTTCCTTACAAGCTATTTAAGCTTCCTTACAACATTTTACTTCCATCGGTATGTAATGCTGTAATTGCTTCTGGGTTATAGACTTGTAAAACCCTTTTATAAATTTCCTAAAATAACCGTTACAGTCTCCAACTATTGTCTTATTACTTTTTAACTGGTTTATAACTTATATGTACACGTCATAAATCAAATTAAAAGCTATTGAAATTGTTCTTTATACCAAAATAGGACATAAAAATAAACATTCTCTTAAATTTATATAATCTCAAATAGATTTTATGATTTGTAAAAATGTAACCGTTAATGTGATATGTTCAAACAATACTAGTGTTTCGCTGAACCTGAATAGGGACACCTACAATTTAGAAAGGTTTTATCAAAGAATATACTATATACAGAATGCGCATCTCAGCACTAAACTCAGTCAAATTGCGCGAGGGCTTCTTGAGTGTAACCGCAGAATACCGCGATGCGTGATACGCGAAACTCCAACGAGTATAGATAGTAAAGAGATATTATGACTCAAACAGCAACAACATTCTATGCGCCATTATTAGCATAAATCACTCATAGCTCTGCCGCTCTCAATGCAGCGCTGCAAGGTGAATGTGGTGTAATTTTTACAGTGCGACATGATATCTACCATATTAAGGTTGATATTTATACCCTACACCCGAAGGGATGAGGATATATTGACTTTGTTCCTTCGTTTATAACGCATTAAAGGAGGCGCGTCAGGTATAGACAAGTATATATATTCTAGCTCAGAATCACCTTCTAAGTCGACTTAGCCCTGTCCGTCCAATTTCTCATCTTGTATAGAGAATTATAAACTAAAATTTTATTTCTTAATCCACAGTCTTAGGCTAAAATATACTCTGAAAAGTGGACATGATCTGCCCATTAGGTAGGGAGTGAATAGATGAATATTTACTTCCTGCAAATAAAAAGAAAGTAAGTGTCACCCGCCCGCTCACTTTTTATCACTTCTACTGACGCGGGTGTAGGGTATATGAGCTTCGGCCAGGCCGAAGATAACGCTTTAATTGCTTTCTATTGCTTTGGTTTGCTTTGTTTCAGAAAATAAGGGTGGGATGGATGGACAAAGGGAAGGAAGGACAAAGGGAAAGAATCATTGAACAGAACACGCGGCTGCTTGCTCTTCCCCTCTCACAATTCAAAAATGTTAATTTCGGTTTTCGTGTTCGAAATACCACAAGCAGTCACGCATGCGCGTATGGGTGCTTTTACTATGGCAAGCTTGCACTGGGCCATAGAAAAGAGAATGCACATGTACATTGTCTTCTTCAAAGAAATAATGAAAGTAGCATGTGTGGGAGCAAATATTAATTTGTGTGATGCTTGCGTGTGTGGAGCTTTATATTTGGAAATTCGTTGTGCAAAGACATTTTTGAATTTCGTGAAGATAAGGCTATAAAATTTATATAAATATGTATCAAAATGAATACATGAATGAATGAATGAATGAATGAATGAATGAATGTATATAAATATGTATATGTATGTATGTATGTATAAATATGTATATGTATCTTTTGATCATTATAAGACAAACTTTTATTAAAATCTTTACGAATTTACAATTAATAAATATGCATTGATTTTTGGAATTCTGTATTTGAAAATAATTTTTTTCTGTTTAAAACATAAATATTTTATTTTAAAATATTTTTATTTTTTAAAAAAATAAAATAATTAAAATATAAGTAAAATGTATATTTTAAAAATTAAACTCCTTTTTTATTAATTTTAAAAATATTTTGAAATACATATGTACTTCTAATAACTAAAATATCCTAATTTAAAAATTAAATCTCAAAAGCATAGAAAACACAGAAATAGCAAAAAGCAGAAAAGCCCAAACAGACAAAAACTTCAAAAACTGAAAAAGCCAAATTTGCCAAAAACTCTGAGCAACAACAAATTTCACTTTCATGTAGAAAACACAATAAGCGGAATTGCATCGTTCCCTTGTCTCCCGCTGTAATCCACAATCGATCAATCGTTTCTTTTACTCCTCATCTGGCATACGATTGCTGCTTCGGACAACTCTTCTTACGCATAATCGTTTATGAAGTAAAACAAATTCACCTCGAATTTTTCTGCTAGCACTCGCACTAGCAGAGCTATCGACTGCATTCTAATAATGGCACATGAAAATCTGACGAGTGCCGAAAATTTTGAGTCATAATATCTCTTTACTATCTATACTCGTTGGAAACTCTCTCTCTCGGCGCGCGATGCCCTTAAATAGATTTCGTGTGACGCTGTTCGTGTGAGAGTCTCCGCACAACCAAACTTCGCAACGTCTACAGTCAACTTTTCAGTACGATTTGACGAGAGCTCTGACGTTAGAAGTTAGAAGTCACGAATGCTTCTATTCAATTCTCTCTTTGACGTCGAACTTCCACTCGTTGTTTTTGAGAAATTTTTGTTTGTATTGCAGAAACGTATTGCCACCTTTCATCGAAAAACCTTCATTTTCACTCAGGTTTTTCCTTCGTTTCACGAAGTGGTGGAAGTATTCGCTCATTTTGCTTGTGAAAAGGTTGGTGGAGGAGGATGCCAGGTACAGAACGGTTGATACATAAATGAAAAATGTGAACAAACTTCGCTAACGTCTGCGTTGTTTGTTTAAGGCTGAAGTCAAGCGAGAGAGCGACGTTTGACGTTGCGAAGTTGGTTGTGCGGAGGCTCTGACGCTGAAGAATTTGTTTACATTCCATACTTCTGAAAATATGTGCTTGCTTCTGCAATTTGCTCGCCGCCACCAGCCGCTCACCAATTACATACTTTATAAATTCTGTCCGTCTCCAAGCTATTCTTATACCCTAAAAAGAACAAATTGTATAGCACTCCGTTGCGCTGAACATTTTATTATATTTATTTATTTATTTATTTAACAAGACTTAAATTAAACACATCGCTTTATAGTTCATACAAATAGTTAACAATTCAAGAACATAAAAAAAATTTCAGGAATTATATAAAAAGTTTAAAATTTTATGTTTAGCTACCCAAACCGAATCAGAAAAAACTGTATTTAAATCCGAACAGGCATTACGAAGAGGTTCATGCTGAAGGTAAGATGATCTACAAAAGCTTAAGTGAAGAGGCCAGAGCTCGAAACTTTTATAACTTTTATTAAAAAAGTCTTTGAATAAGAGTTATTCAGTGACTTTTATTTTTAAAAGTCTTTCATAACAGTTATTCAAAGACTTTTATTTTTAAAAGTCTTTCATAACAGTTATTCAAAGACTTTTAAAATAAAAGTCTTTGGATAACTCTTATTCAAAGACTTTTATTTTTAAAAGTCATTTATAAAAGTCTTTTTCTGATGCTCAAAACGACTGAGGCTTTTTACACGTGGTAGGTGAGTGACAACCCCCAAAGTGACCCTCTGGGGATAGGAAATGTCGTGAAATGGATTTTGGACATGGTGGGCGGTGGGTGTGGACCCCCAAGGTGGTCACACGGTGTTTTTTTGACCAAACAATTTTTATTGCGCAAATCGATAGTAAATATCGTGAAACGGATTTTGGCCATGGTGGGCGGTGGGTTCCCAAGGTCACACGGGGGTTTTTTGACCAAAAAATTTTTATTGCACCATTCGAAAGGAAATGTCGTGAAACGGATTCTAGACTTGGTGGGCGGTGGGTGGGGACCCCCAAAGGGGTCACACGAGGGATTTTTACCCAAAATTTTTTTATTATAGGAATCGATAAAAATCGATTAAAAAAAACAAAAATCCCCCGTCTACCTTGAGTGACCACCTTGGGAGGTCTCCACCCACCGCCCACCATGGCCAAAATCCGTTTCACGATATTTACTATCGATTTGCGCAATAAAAATTGTTTGGTAAAAAAACCCCCGTGTCACCACCTTGGGGGTCCACACCCACCGCCCACCATGTCCAAAATCCATTTCACGACATTTCCTATCCCCCGAGGGTCACTTTGGGGGTTGTCACTCACCTACCACGTGTAAAAAGCCTCAGTCGTTTTGAGCACCGCATCATCAAAAATATACTTTTATAAATGACTTTTAAAAATAAAAGTCGTTGAATAACAATTATCCAAAGACTTTTATTTTAAAAGTCTTTGAATAAGAGTTATCCAAAGACTTTTATTTTAAAAGTCTTTGAATAAGAGTTATCGAAAGACTTCTATTTTTAAAAGTAAAAGTTAACAGTTAACTTTTAACTTTTAAAATAAAAGTTAAAAGTTGACTTTTATTTGAAAAATTTTTTGAATAAGAGTTATTTTCAGCGTCTGGAAGAGGCACATATCGTCTCGACGTACGAAGAGGAACGTTAAGATGAATGTTGGATAACAAATAAGAGGAATCCGTAACGCCAAATAGACAGCTCACGATAAAAATAGCATTTAGCATTATTCGACGATTAGCGAGTGTTGGCAGGTTTATTAGTTTTAAGAGGGATTCAAAAGACGGTAAATTCACAGATTCATCCCAGTTAAGATTACGAAGACAAAAAAGTAAAAATTTATTTTGTACCGACTCAATTTGGGATATGTAGCAGCTGTAGTTTGGGCTCAAAACACGCGAAACATACTCCAGAATTGGTCTCACTAATGAGGTGTAAAGTAACTTAGTAAAATAGAGGTCATCAAACTCCTAGCCCATCGCTTTATAAAGCCCAATATACTGTTTGCTCTGCTAGACACGCCGCTTATATGAGTATGAAACCGCAATTTCCGATCAAGAACTACTCCTAGATCATTTATAGTCTCAACTACATTTATAGTCTCAACGGCGGGCAAATGTAATTTGTTTACACTTCTTTAAATTTAGATCCATGCAATTTGTGGTACACTATTCAATCAGGGAATCCAAATCCGACTGAAGTGACAAGGCATCGCATTCCAATGAATAAGATAGAAATAACTTCACATCATCAGCAAACATAAGTACTTTTCCATTTACAATAACAGTAGGAAGATCGTTTATGAAAGCGAGAAATAGCAGCGGTCCCAGATGGCTACCTTGAGGAACTCCTGAAGGCACAGCAAACTCTTTTGATGTCGAATTGTTAAACACAACTATTTGAGTGCGATTACTGAGATAAGACTGGATCCAACAAACAAGAGATCCGGGAAATCCAAATAACTTCAGTTTCATAACAAGAAGCTTATGGTTTACTACATCGAAAGCTTTACTGAAATCAGTATAAATAGGAAAATAACCGGTACGTAGAGACAGAAATTAAATAGAGCTGTAATGGGCATAGCCAATTCAGCAGCGCAGTGTTTAAGAATACACGATGGAATGTTATCAGGACCGGGATTGTAAGTGCATTTGATGTCTTTGAGAGAGAGTTAATTTTTGATGTCTTTGAGTCAAAGAGTGCATTTTTGATGTCTTTTTATATTCGGCGTTCATATTTTATTTGCATTTTAAAAACTTGTTAAAAAAATCCTTTTACTTGTAAATTTGAATAAATTTTCAACAGTCTAAAGCACATGCTTTTAGTTTAAATTTTCTATACAAAAGCAACGAGTAAAAGCAGCGAAACAACGAACCCTCACGTTTTTGGGTAAAAGCACGTGACGCGACCGAAGCAACGAGTATAGATAGTAAAGAGATATTATGACTCAAACAGCAACAACATTCCATGCGCCATTATTAGCATAAATCACTCATAGCTCTGCCGCTCTCAAAGCAGCGCTGCAAGGTGAATGTGGTGTAATTTTGACAGTGCGACATGATATCTACCATATTAAGGTTGATATTTATACCCTGCACCCGAAGGGATGAGGATATATTGACTTTGTTCCTTCGTTTATAACGCATTAAAGGAGGCGCGTCAGGTATAGACAAGTATATATATTCTAGCTCAGAATCACCTCCTGAGTCGACTTAGCCCTGTCCGTCCAATTTCTCATCTTGTATAGAGAATTTTAAACTAAAATTTTATTTCTTAATCCACAGTCATAGGCTAAAATATACTCTAAAAAAATGGGCGTGGTCCGCCCATTAGATAGGGAGTTAATAGATAAATATTTACTCCCTGTAAATAAAAAGAAAGTAAGTGTCACCCGCCCGCTCATTTCTTATAACTTCAACTGATGCGGGTGTAGGGTATATGAGCTTCGACCAGGCCGAAGATAACGCTTTTACTTGTTTTCTATTGCTTTGGTTTGTTTTGTTTCATAAAATAAAGGGGGAATGATTGATAAAGGAAGGAAGGACAAAGGGAAGGAACCAACGAATAGAACAAACGGCTGCTTGCTCTTCCCCTCTCACGATTTGCAAATCAGTTTTCGTGTTCTATTTTTAGATTCCTATACCTATGATGATTTTCATATATGTATATATATTTTCATATATACCTATGAAATAATGAAAGTAGCATGTGTGGGAGCAAATATTAATTTGTGTAGATGCTTGCGTGTGGAGCTTTATATTTGGCAATTCGTTCTGTAAAGACATTTTTGAATTTCGTGAAGATGAGGCTAAAAAATTTATATAAATATGTAATCTTTTGATCATTATAAGACAAAATTTTATTAAAATCTTTACGAAGGTTAGGTTTACGAATTTACAATTAATAAATATGTATTGATTTTTGGAATTCTCTATTTAAAAATAGTTTTTTTCTGTTTAAAACATAAATATTTTATTTTAAAATATTTTTATTTTTTAAAAAAATAAAATAATTCAAATATAAGTAAAATGTATATTTTAAAAATTTAACTCCTTTTTTATTAATTTTAAAAATATTTTGAAATACATATGTACTTCTAATAACTAAAATATCCTAATTTAAAAATTAAAAAAAAAAATAAAAATAGAAAAATAGAAATTTAAAATAAAAACTTGAAAAATATCAATTCTTAGAAGTAAAAAGCATGCTTATACTAGTTTATATCTAGTTATCCGTTAAATCATTAAATCATTAAACTGAAATTAATCAGTTTTTTATTAAATAATTATAAATCCTTTTTTATCTGCTTTTTGTGAACTAAAATTGAAAAGGATTTTGGAACAAGTTAGGAATAGGTGCCTAGCTCCTATTTTATTTTAAAATAATTTTTATTATAACCTTAAACAGTGCTTTTTTTATCATAGAACACACTCTAATTTTCTCAAAAACACGAAAGATATCTAAACATATTATATACCGTTCGAAAGATAATATTATAGGCTATAAAAATTGTGATTCTATTTTATACCTTAATTACCTTAAGTAAGCATTTTTTTAAAAGTTGAATTATCTCCATAATAGTAGCAGTAATCACAAAAGTTATTAGTTGTTATTAGATAAAAGAACCGCCCTGAAATATCCTTTTAAACGGCGCTAATTTTACGTTGATATCTCAACTCGTTTTGAAGATATAGCACTTTATTTTTTGGCTTTCCAAGGCCTATAACTCCTAAACTACACAAGATTGGCAAAAACTTTCATTACCTTTGGCTGGGAATCTATTGTTTACTTATACCAAATTAATTTATTTTATAATTCTATATAACAGTAAAAGCAAAGAAATACGTTCTTAGTTAAAAGCACATATTATCCTTGCAATTTTTTACAACAATATTTACAACAATATTTATTTTATTGATTTTGTAATTAAAAATAAGTTCAAGACAAAAAACGCAACACTGCTTCTTTCTTTCTTTATTTGACGCAAAACGCAACATTGTTTAATTGGTTCAGAGAGAGAAGTCGGAATATTTTGTAGTACTCTGCCCGCAGCTCTTCCAAAGCTCTGCCGTGCTATTTGTGCTATTTAAAAAAAAATATTAATCGGAGATTATTAATTAAAAGTTATTATTATAAATTAAGATTATTAATTTTTAGCAGCGAATTGAAAATGCAAAATATTTTTTTGCAAAAAACACTTTCTCAAACATAGCGAGCACGCTGTAAATAAAAATGCTTTATTCTCATTGCTTGATTCCGAAACCGGCCTGCAATGAGTTAGCATAGCGTTTACCATACTTTCTTGACCACGGCCCGGTACGAGATTTTAAGTTTTTCCGCGACCCACCTCATAAAAAAACCATTTATTTACAAAACAAATTTTATTTTATTTTATAAAAATTTTATTTAATAAAAAATAAAATTCAAGTTATTTGTTTGTTTATTTCATAAACAAAAATTGCAACCCACCTCATAAAAAAAACATTTATTTACAAAACAAATTTTATTTTATTTTATAAAAATTTTATTTAATAAAAAATAAAATTCAAGTTATTTGTTTGTTTATTTCATAAACAAAAATTGCAAAGTAAGTATATAACAAAAACTTTATCTTTAAAAACATTATCTTCATTTAAAACTTAAAGTAAATATGTAAAGTTAATTTTGTTTTACATATTTTGACCTTAGTGCAAAGGATGATGTTGATTTTCATCACACAGTAATTTCAAATTAGGACTTAATGATTATAATTTTATTCTCAAATGAGGTTCGACATCCAATCTGTTTCGATACTTATTTTCAAGGTGTCGCATGAAATTTCAATTAAATTATCAACTTCTTGTTCACTAAGATTAAGCATTTCTTCCTTTTTAATATCGACAGAAAAAGGATCTTTAATCCACATATTAATTAATCTTTTGCATCGTAGTTTGAATGGGTTTTAATAAATTGATGTAATGTTTCAAAAGATTTAAAATTTCCTTTTGAAAGTCTAAATATTAAATTTAGAGTGAAATGTTACAATTTTTTTTTGTTTTTACAATTTTTGCCACGACCCAGCGGAATTTTTCTACGACCCGATGTCGGGTCGCGACCCACTCTTTAGGAAACGTTGAGTTAGCATATAACATTTATTAGAATTAGAATTGCGTTGGTGTTGTTGCAATTACATGCTTCTAAGCTTTTGTTTTTTGGCTTCTTCTGAAGCAATTCAGAATAAGGTTTGATATACAATCACCTTATATAGCGGGAGTTGCAAACAAAAGAACACCAAACAAAGATCGTTGATGAGGAACCGTGGCAAATTCCGAAATAGCTATACGATCTGCCAGCTTTGGGCAATTTTTATAAATGTGTAAAAATTTTCGCTGAGCAGGAAAAATATGGGTGGTTATAATTTGTAACCACGCATATAACAAATAATTCGATTATTAATTAATTATTAATTCGAAGATATCAAACAAATGTGTCCCTTTAAGAATAAATACTCAAGGTGTCCATACAAAAATCGCCGTTGCAGTTTTTAGATTTTGCGATTGCATCAAAAAAATGCGTATGTGTAGAGCAATGAATGAAACAAAAGCAGGTGACCATTGTGTGAGTGACCGCAATAAAATGTGTAAGCACGGGTAGTTATCTGAATTGTGCGAAAGAGTCGCTATAGAAATGGCAAAGCTTAGGTCGTCATATGAATTCTGTTTTGGAATCTGTGAGAGAGAACCGTAATTTTTATAGAAGTGTGCGCCTGCACAGTGCACACAGAATAGTGAGAGAGGGTCGCCACAACGAGTATAGATAGTAAAGAGATATTATGACTCAAGATTTTCGGCACTCGTCAGATTTTCATGTGCCATTATTAGAATGCAGTCGATAGCGCTGCTTGTGCGAATGCTAGCAGAGAAATTCGAGGTGAATTTGTTCTACTTCATAAACGATTATGCGTAAGAAGAGTTGTCCGAAGCAGCAATCGTATGCCAGATGAGGAGTAAAAGAAACGATTGATCGATTAAGTGATTACAGCGGGTGACGAGGGAACGATGCAATTCCGCTTATTGTGTTTTCTACATGAAAGTGAAATTTGTTGTTGCTCAGAGTTTTTGGCAAATTTGGCTTTTTCAGTTTCTGAAGTTTTTGCCTGTTTGGGTTTTTCTGCTATTTGCTATTTCTGTGTTTTCTATGCTTTTTAGATTTCATTTTTAAATTAGGATATTTTAGTTATTAGAAGTACACATGTACACATATGTGTACAAGTAAATTAGAATTAAATTAAAATTAAATTAAAATTAAAGGAAAATGAAATTAAAATTAAATTAAAATTCAATTAAAATTCAATTAAAATTAAATTCAAAATTAATTCAAATTAAATTAAAATTAAATTAAAATTAAAATTAAAAAGGCATGAAATAGGCTTTAAAATAAAATATTTATATTTTAAACAGAAAAAAATTTTTTTTAAATACAGAATTCCAAAAATCAATACATATTTATGACTTGTAAATTCGTAAAAATTTAAAAAAAATTTTGTTTAATAGTGATCAAAAGATTACATATGTATTTATTAAAATTTTATAGCCTTCACGAAATTCAAAAACTATGCAAAATGAAATTGCCAAATATCAAGTGCTGCACAACGCAAGCACATACACAAATTAATATTTACTCTCACACATGCTACTTTCATTAATTCATTGAATAAGACGATGTACACGTGCATTCTCTTTTCTCTTTGCTCTTGACCGTGGCAAGCTTGCAATAGTAAAAGCACCCATACGCGCATACGTGACTGCTTGTGGTATAGGAATCTAAAAATAGAACACGAGAAGTGTTTTTGGTGAAGTGTGAGCGAATTGTGAGAGGGGGAGAGCAAGCAGTCGTTTGCTCTATTCATCGGTTCCTTCCCTTTGTCCTTCCTTCCCTTTGTCTTTCTTCCCACCCTTATTTTCTGAAACAAAGCAAACCAAAGCAATAGGAAACAAGTAAAAGCGTTATCTTCGGCCTGGTCGAAGCTCATATACCCTACACCCGCATCAGTCGAAGCGATAAAAAGTGAGCGGGCGGGTGACACTTACTTTCTTTTTATTTACAGGGAGTAAATTTTTATCTATTAACTCCCTACCTAATGGGCGGACCACGCCCATTTTTTAGAGTATATTTTAGCCTAAGACGGTGGATTAAAAAATAAAATTTTAGCTTAAAATTCTCTATAAGATGAGAAATTAGACGGACAGGGCTATATCGACTCAGGTGGTGATTCTGAGTTCTAGAATATATATACTTTTCTATACCTTACACGCCACCTTTAATGCGTTATAAACGGAAAAACAGAGTGAATATACTCTCAATCCTTCGGGTGTAGGGTATAAATTTCAACCGTAATATGGTAGATATAATGTGGCACTGTACAAATTACACCACATTCACCTTGCAGCGCTGCATTGAGAGCGGCAGAGCTATGAGTGATTTATGCTTATAATGGCGCATAGAATGTTGTTGCTGTTTGAGTCATAATATCTCTTTACTATCTATACTCGTTGCGCCATGCGTGAGAGATTCGTCATATAAATTAAAAGCATGGGTTTGCGAGGAGCATAAGGAGCGATATGCGAGAGAGCCGCCATAGAAATTGAAGTTTGGGTCCTGATATTGTAACCCGTAAGCAAAAATTTAGCTTACAAGGAATGCGCATTCTGTATATTGTATATTCTTTGGTTTTATTTACTACTGTATATTGAAAGGCGAGTGATGATCATTCTCCACTGATGTTTATTATGTCAAGTATTTATTGTAGGTACAGGCGGACACCATCTTTTCTCTCACAGTGCGCATGAAAGAGATGAGTATAAGTCCTTTTCATGAAAAAATTAAGCTAATGATGAGAAAATCTTATTCTGGTGTGATCTTTATATTTTTATCCAATATTCAGAAAAATCTTTTCAAGTCTACAATTTTCATAAAACAAAACATCTTTAACGATAAGAATTGCATTGCATTCAAAATGCAAATATCGCTTCATATTGTTTTTACTCCCTAATTTTTTTACAAAACTTAACTCTTTCATTTTCTGAAAAAGGTATTGTCTAATTTTTACCGAAATTTTTATAAAAAATGGAAACAAAAACCATATATTTGACATATGACATATGGAAAAATTAAACAAAACACTTTCACATTAATTTTTTGCGGGAATTCAAAGAACCATTTTAGTTTTCTGGTACATTTTTGATACTTTTGTACGATTTTTTTGTATATATTATATATATTAATTATGTCAGCTTGCTTATAATTTTTTTCAAACACCAAGTACCTCTACCGATACGTCGCACAGTGGTCCAGAATAGAAATTCATCGGCCAAAAATCTGTAACTTTTGAACGGATAGGAATTTTTGAATGCGGTTTTTTTGCAATCGACAGAGAAATGTTAAAATATCTTTGCACTGGCACCGAGATCTATGTAGATGTCTCAGGGTCAGAGCCGTAGGGCTCCAAAGTAGAAAAATATTTTAATTTTTTTAAATTTTGGCAAAAAAACGTATTCAAAAGTATATTCTTGAAACTTTTTTATACTTATCTATAAATTGAGGATATATTCGTAATGGCTGTGAAGTTTCAAGTGCATCCGTTAAGTTTTTCATAACTTTTTGGCCCCCTGAAAAGGGGTCTATTTTTGGATGCTTTGAAACTAAATATCTCCGCCATTTTTTAAAATTTCGATTTCCGGTTTTTTTTATTATATTATATGGGGTAAGAGTTTAAAAAAATGGGGGAAAAAATTTATATATATTTTGAAAAAAATTTTTTTTTTAAAAAAAACCACGGAAAATTAAAAAAATTATAGCCCAACAGTCGACAACAAAAAAAAATTACATTTTTCTGATAGCCTTTGAGATAACCTTTAATCGTATACCCGGTTTTGTACCCGGCAGACCACGGCCCTAGGCGCTGGAGCCCTCTAAATGGTCTACATTTTTTCTTTTAAAAAAAGAACGAAAAATTAAAAAAATTATGGTCGACAACAAAAAAAATTAGATTTTTCTAATAGCCTTTGAGATAACCTTTCATCCTATACCCAGTTTTATACCTGGCAAACCACGGCCTTAGGCGCTGGAGCCCTCCAAATGTAGAATTTTCAAAAAAAGGGTACTTCAGACACTAAATGCATAAGTATTTCTTTTTTTAACCCTAATTTTTTTTCTTTATATACTCCTGAATATTAGCTGTTTAAAAGTACCTGCTTCAAGGCCAAAAACGAAAATAATAAAATACCTGCGAGGTCAATCTTGCGGTTAATTACAATTTTTATATACATATTTCTTTATATACGAGTATTATACAATTTTTGTAAAAACAGATTGTAAATATTTTTCTCTTTCCGAATTTTCATTAATATTTAATAGTAACAATTTGGCTTCTGGACTTATATCTGGGTTTTTTGTAGTCCACACATACCGGATGCTGGAAATATATGGATCCGATGTGGCTAATAAAATTCCAAAAAGGTCTTCATTTGTTGCTTCTCTACTACATTTTCTAGTGTTATGTTCCCTAAAGAATCTATAATCTTTATTTCTTTTTTCTTGAGCTTCTTATGATAAATCTCCTATTGGCAATAATAATGGTGTTGAATAATGCTTTCTCCATGAAACAGAGTTTTGTGGACTGTTGGTGACATATTTCGCCATGGGTACAATTCATTATATAATTTTATAATTTTTGTCCTTAAAGGGCTCGCATTAAGAACTTTTTCGATGATTTCGGCTTTCCGATATTTCCGCTCTGAATGCAACGAGTGTACTAAACTGCGTTTAGCGTCTTCATATTCCAAACTTTCATTAAGATCTTTTAGTTTCCGTCTCTGGGATCTTTTACTGCTCTCTTCAAACTCTTTAGTTGGCCTTCCACGTCCTTCGTTGCTATCTGCCTGATAAATGATGCAGAGTTCGCCTTCCATCCACTCCTTTAAACTAGCATACACTTTATTTTTGTTGAAGTAGGAAGACTTGTAGTGTCTAGACAAAATGGACACAAACGAGTTTATTTGTGCTAAAATTTGTTCCTGAATTTTTTTGCTACATTAATCAAATGGTACTTTAATCTTAATATATTCAACTATATCTTGTGCGCTTCTGTTTTTAAAATATACATCTGATAATTCTTTGTAGCTGTATGACTCCATGGCTGAAAGACGCTTGGTTTGATAATGCCAAAAATCTTTCAAATGTTTAATATTTATATAAAAAAAATACATATAAAGAATTGGAATTTTTGAAGAAAATTGTAATTAACCGCAACTTTGACCTTCAGGTATTTTATTCTTTTCGTCTCTCGCCTTGAAGCAGGAACTTTTTAACAGGTAATATTCAGGCGTAGAAACCGCAACATTGACCTCGCAGGTATTTTATTATTTTCGTTTTTGGCCTTGAAGCAGGTACTTTTAAACAGCTAATATTCAGGAGTATATAAAGAAAAAAAATTAGGGTTAAAAAAAGAAATACTTATGCATTTAGTGTCTGAAGTACCCTTTTTTTGAAAATTCTACATTTGGAGGGCTCCAGCGCCTAAGGCCGTGGTTTGCCAGGTATAAAACTGGGTATAGGATGAAAGGTTATCTCAAAGGCTATTAGAAAAATCTAATTTTTTTTGTTGTCGACCATAATTTTTTTAATTTTTCGTTCTTTTTTTAAAAGAAAAAATGTAGACCATTTAGAGGGCTCCAGCGCCTAGGGCCGTGGTCTGCCGGGTACAAAACCGGGTATACGATTAAAGGTTATCTCAAAGGCTATCAGAAAAATGTAATTTTTTTTTGTTGTCGACTGTTGGGCTATAATTTTTTTAATTTTCCGTGGTTTTTTTTAAAAAAAAAATTTTTTTCAAAATATATATAAATTTTTCCCCCATTTTTTTAAACTCTTACCCCATATAATATAATAAAAAAAACCGGAAATCGAAATTTTAAAAAATGGCGGAGATATTTAGTTTCAAAGCATCCAAAAATAGACCCCTTTTCAGGGGGCCAAAAAGTTATGAAAAACTTAACGGATGCACTTGAAACTTCACAGCCATTACGAATATATCCTCAATTTATAGATAAGTATAAAAAAGTTTCAAGAATATACTTTTGAATACGTTTTTTTGCCAAAATTTAAAAAAATTAAAATATTTTTCGACTTTGGAGCCCTACGGCTCTGACCCTAAAACATCTACATAGATCTCGGTGCCAGTGCAAAGATATTTTAACATTTTTTCTGTCGATTGCAAAAAACCGCATTCAAAAATTCCTATCCGTTCAAAAGTTACAGATTTTTGGCCGATGAATTTCTATTCTGGACCACTGTGCGTCGGTAGATACAAAGATTTTTGGGCGAGTTTGTCAGAGGAGTATCCCAATTTTTCCAAAGCTATTATTGTTTTACATTCGTTTTCTACAACCTATTTATGCGAATCGGGGTTTTCTTATTATGCTACAACAAAGTCAAAATGCAGGAACAGGCTCGATGCTACACCAGATGCAACTTAGTAATATTGTGCCTGATATAAAAATAATATCCAATAAAAAGACTCAAAATCACCCAAGTCTTTAATTAAATTAAGGCTTTAATTATGTATTCCTATTTTTGTGTTTATATTGTCGTTTAATGTGTAAAAATAATTACTAAATAAAAAATGTGTCTTAATGACATTTTTTTTTAAAAAGCAGTTTTATGATTTCTGAATTGCTGCCTTGTTGAAGAATTCACTTGGGGCGCCAGAAAACTTCATTGCAGCACTGGAAACGAACGGACTTTAGTACTGTTCTGTAACCTGCTACTTTTAACACCCCCACAATAACCAGAACAATAGATTCGAGTTAGAAGGAGACGAGCATTGCCCGATGGTATTGCAGAGTAGTGGTATGTGTGAGATGAAATGAGTACTGCGTGACTGCTGGACTTCAGCGAATGGGATCTCGACGATCCGCCCCCTTCGGGACTCCATGACAGTTTCTCATGACAAGCGTAACACACGTGGGAAAGAGACGAGGTTTTGTGGGAGGGTATGTCCCAATAACGAAAAGGGAAATATAAAGTGAAAATTCAATAAAACTGCAAAACTTGCAGGAAACGCAAGGAAAAAACAAAACCAACAATTTAACAAGTAGAAAATATTTCCTGGTTGTTTTGTTCCAAATTATTAAGGCAAATATTTTTTTTTGCTTTGTCGCGTGAAATCACCAGCTCTTCGTTGTACAATATTGTGCGTAGGCTGCAGAAGTACAATATTAATGAACGAGCATGTACATATGTACACACAATTTCGCATATTTCCTCGCATACATAAATAAATACGGATGTACCACTTTAGGCTAATACCTTCTTCTGAATCACAATAGAATTATTTCTGAAAGAACTGCGAGTATAATGGAAGTATAAATTGAAATTTATAAATTACTACATAAATTCAGGTATTTGAATATGACTACTGCTGTGAATTTAAAATAAACTTAAAGAAAAAAATTATTTGAGCCCAAAAAAAGTTTCGAGCCCAAGCGTTTTAGGTATAGTACACTTATTTTAAATAATAATTCCGTTGCTTACATATCATAAGATTTATTGGTGGTTCATGTGAGTGAGAGAACCTTTTGTTTTCTCTAGATATTTAAATAATCTGTACCCTTCACCCATTTGTGCCGCACAGTGGGAGAAAATGGACAGTTTTGACTTTTTGACAGTAAAAAATCTGCAACTCTTGGTCGGATAAGATATTTTTATGCGGTTTTTGCAAGTGAAAGTAGAAACATGTGTCTCAATGCAGACGACCTAAAGGTCTAAATGTTCCTTCATTTCAAAAAACTTCTATATTTTTTTATTTCAAAATTATGTGTAAGTTTTCGGGCTGCAAAATTAGCAGTGACACAGAACTATCCTGATCCTAGTGTCCTGATCTATTCGCAATGAAGACTATCACATAAAATGTGTCACTTTAACGTATTAAACGTAATATTTTTAATAAATGTATTACTTTTTTGAAATAATTAGAAGAATATTTTTAATAGCCACGCCCACGTTTGAGATACACGCATTCACATTCGGAAAAGAAGCATTTCTGCAAAACCTCAACTTGTATTGCTTGATTTCGACCGATCGTCACGCGACTAGATATCGACTTTCGGAAAACTTCTAGCGGTTCTAGGAGTTTATAACTACATTAGTATGTATTATAAATCATATACCAAAAAAAATTTTTTTAAATACGCGCGACATTTTGGCCTTTTGCCAAAATAGCTGTCAAAAATTAACTGAACATTCAAAGTGGCCGAGCTTGTCAGCATAAGTGGGTACCAACATAAGTACCAACCTAACGCCACAAAAAAATTGAAAATCGAATGTACGTAGCCCGCGGGAACTCAAAATTCGCGATACTTTTTTAACAGACCTCGTACATATGTATGTACGTTTAATATAATCATAATTACCTTGGTTAATTTACAGAAGTCTGTTTAATATGAAGGTTATTTTTATGTATTGAAAAATGTTTTTTATAATTTAAGCACAAATTCGTTAAAACTAAAGTTGTAAGAGCGTTAGCTTCGGCCTAGCCAAAACTCATATACCATCTGTTGATGATAAAAAGTGATAATGATAAAAAGTGGGCGGGTTACGGCTTACCTCATTATATGGTATGGTATACCAGTGGGCGTGTCCCGCCCATTTTTTGTGAGATGACTTTTACCAATAAGGTAAACACGAAATTAAAATTTAAGCTTCAGATCCGGACTGCGAACTGAGAAATCCAGCCCGCAAATCAGATGCATTAAAACTCACTTAACAAGTAGGCGTGTCAGTAGTCTGATTTGGTCCATTCTCTCCATATGGGGAGAATAGTCGTGCCAAATTTCATGACGATGCTTCTACTCGTTATCCTGAAATCGTTGTTCTTGTTACCAGTGGGAAGATCACGCCCATTTTTGGGAGTATATCTTAGTCTAAGACTGAGGATTCAGGAATAACATTTTTGCTTTAATTCACCCTACAAGCTGATAAATTAAGCTATCAGCTATAAGAGCTATAAGCACGGATGAGTTCATATCCGCTATAAAAAGAGGCGTGGCACAAGTCCAACAACACAGAGCTTAGGAGGACAGAGAATATTCGCACCAAATTTCATGACGATACCTCTATTCGTTCTCTTGTAATCGTCATATCTACAGGCTGACAGACAGGCAGACAATGATTATTATGTTTAATACACTCGTATTGACTCATTGTATCTATGAACGTTAAAAACGCATTAACAAAATTTAATGCAGTGTAACAAGAAAATTATTAACGGTAATTCCCATGCATGTAAATATAAATAACTGCCATATTAGTCTTCTTTACCCAAAGTATCAATTTTCAGACTTTTTCGGAAATAATTAAATAAGAAAATGCCAAAACTAATGGCACGATTATAAGAAAGCGAATAGCGGTATCGACATGAATTTTGAAACCAATATTACATATTTTTCATCATAGGCGGTCCGAATGGCAAGTGCCGCCAAATCGCCTCAAAACTCAACACGAAAAAACTGACGGGTAAAAAAAACGGATCGTCGCGTTTTTGATTTCCTAGCCACCACATGAAAATATAGCAAGATAAAAAATTAAGGCTTTGCTGGTGGAATCCATGAAAATATGTTTTTTCTTCTTTCTTCTTTACTTGACCATCATTTTCAGATGCTTATACGGCAGGCGGTCTACTACCTGCGTGGCTACGACGGCCAGAGATAAGGAGATAGGAAACTTCGTTCCCGCCAAAAAATATGTCGAACAAAGACTGAATTTCTTCGTTTATTTTTACGTGGGGACACACGTATAGTATATGTGTGCTGTATGTTAAGTTCACCGCATGTCGTCACGTTTATTTGACATTTTCTTTGTTTATCATTTTATGAGAACAAAAATTTATTAGATTGCGAAAATTGTTTCGCTATTTCGCAAAGAAATTAGGGTTTTTAATGAAGTTAAATCATGCACTGGACTGTGCAAGTGGCACGGCAAGTATTAGGAATTATTAATTCCGGACAGCAATGATGTCATTCGTCAAGAGCAACTGCGCGAGCTAATGGACAATACCAGCATAACCGATCATGATGGCTAAGTTGCATGATTATGTGGAGTTGCAACTACTGGAAGTGGTGATGGTGGCGGCGACGGCGACGGCGCATCACAAATTGGTAAAAGCTTACCACCACATCATGGCTACAGGTAGAGTGAATGGCATGCTTGCGGAATTTTGAATTTCATAATTTTTTGTGGATTTTTAGGACTTTGGCTTAGCCCTTTTGCCAAAAATTCCATACCGCCAAAACAGAAAGTTATGTCCATACTAGAGAAGGCCAGAAGTGCTATGGACGAAACGTACGGGTATGTTTGATGATCAAAATATATGTATATTCTGTCTTCCTTGACTAATAAAAAATGTCAAGTCGACTGAGTTTAGAGACCGAAAGATGTGAATTTTTATTGTGAAAGTAAATTTTCCTTCCTTTCATTGCAGACGAGGATACGACGAACACGTTGCTTACAAGCAACAAGCTTATGATAGCTATAGCTACGGACATGCTCCAACAAATGCGGCTCCTCTGTTTAAGGACTTAAATTATTAAGGCGTTAAATTCTTATTATTAAAAAGGAATGCTTCTTATACCCGAAGGGATGAGGTTATATTCAATTTGTGCTTTCGTTTGCAACGCATTAAAGGAGGCGTGGTATAGAAATGTATGTATTGATTGGTATATATAAAGTGGTATATATAAATTATGTAAGTATTTTTTATTTAAGGGCGAAGTCAAGCGAGAGAGCGACGTTTGACTTTTGCGAAGTTGGTTGTGCGGAGGCTCTGATCATAAGAGTCTCACAACCAACTTCGCAACGTCAAACGTCGCCCTCTCGCTTAACTTTGCCCTTAAATAAAAAACGCAGACGTTATCGAAGTTTGTTTACATTTTAGTTTATGTATCAACCATTCTTTATCTGCCATCCTTCTCCAACAACCTTTACACAAGCAAATTTAGCAAACACTTTCACCACTTCGTGAAATTGGAACGTTTTTCGATAAAAAGTAGGCATTACTTTTTTGGACACAAACAATAATTTTTCGACAACAACGAATGGAAGCTCGACGTCAGAGATAAAATTGAATTGAACCATTCGTAACTTCTAACTTCTAGCGTCAGAGCTCATGTCAAATCGTACTGAAAAGTTGACTGTATACGTTGCGAAGTTTGGTTGTGCGGAGACACTAACTCGTTTACGGTCGATCGAAATCTTATCAAGAATACTTTGATTGCGGGTGTGCATTAGGGTGGTCTCTAGCTATAGAGGTTAAAAATTTTGAGAGATTTTTTTTCTTACCCTCTCAAATTTTTACATGTGATAAGAAAACTACATATATATCCAAACTTTCAGCGAGATCGGATATCGGCAAGTCGTGCCGCGGAAAACTGCGTACACCTGATTGCAGTTTTTGCACTTTGGTATATGTCGTAATTTTCAATTTTCTCAAGAACTATAAGACATAGATCCGTTCTGTTTGAAGCATTTTTTGTAGAATTTATCAGAAAACTACGGAATCAGAAAAAAGTATACTTATTCATGTAATTTTTTGTAAAAATTTCCACCAAAAATTTTTTTCGAAATTTGTTTTTAAAATTTTAAATTTGACATTAATTTTCTCAAAAACTTTTTGACCTAGAAGTCTAATTTTTAAAGTATTTTAAAGGTTGGATATTTGGTTTTTAAAAACAGGAAACAGTAATGATATAAGTGTTCCCGTTATTTTTGAGTTTTTTTTTCATGATTTGAAGTGTTGTTTATAGAAAAACCCCTCCTGCGCCTGAATTTGGGAAAATGAGTGGCAATTTCTCCCCAATACGACTTTTTCCTTGTCTCGATTTAACCTACATGCCTATACTTGCCAAATTAAATGTTTATTATTTTTTTGAACTCTCAGCAAGAACTTAAGTAGATACACTTGCTGTCATAATTTAAAAGGGGAAAACAAAAAAAATCGGAAGTTGAAAAATAAAGACCAGCCTAGTGTGCATTTAAGCTTAAAATATAAGGCTGACCCGGCGTAGACGTCCTGTGCTGTAATTGGCAGCTATTTCGAAATAATATGAAAATATTATTTTGAGATAGTTGCAATTTTAAATATTAAGATACTAATTCTTGGGATCTTTTGCAACTTTCTTAGGAATTATTATCGAAAATATTTCTTGAGATATTTGTATAATTATTATACAAATTTCAAAAATAATTACAAAATTAGGGCGACCAGACCAAAGTTTGCACGAGAAAAGACTATAAACGTGCCCCTTTTGGTTCAGTACAGCAGTTTTGGGGAAATTTCATTGATTGCAGTTCAATTTAACAAAGTATAAGTTAAGAAGTTCAATTGTAAAAGTAAGAAACCATTGTTTAAGTGTAGTAAATTTTAAAAGTGTTTTAAAAAATATGTATACGAATAGCTGTTGAAATCTATATCTATACTAATATTATAAATGCGAAAGTAACTCTGTCTGTCTGTTACCTTTTCACGGCTAAAGCGCTGCACTGATTTTAACGAAATTTCGTGTGGAGATAGCTTAAACCCTGATAAGGGACATAGGCTACCTATTTTATAAAAAGTCTAACCCTAAATAGGGGATGAAGGATGACAATTACTATGTTCAAACTCTATATTAAATTGAGCAGACATTGTGCTGGACAGAATAGATATCAATAATAAATGAATTTATATCGGGATAAGACACAAACAAGCAAGAAATATCTCTTGGGACCCTTAAGTTGGCAAGGCCACCCTATAACGGACCTATCCTAACCAAAATAAAAAGTGTCGTGTATATCTTACGATGATACCAGAGAAGGATTTTAATACGATACCACGATGCAAGCAACTGACCGATCAGTTTTATGTCGATAAGTATGTTAAGGTTGAAAGCAAACGACTGCGATATATGTATGTAAATATATCATTTAGTCAAACTAAGTTATGGGCAAGCACTATTCCACGCGAGCAAAGTTGCGGGCAACAGCTAGTGAAGAAATAAATAAGAAAACTCAGAAACTAAGCCTTAAAGTGCTCTTACTGGACAACGTTATAGCCGCCGCACATTGGGGCACCAAATTTCGTCCAGTTTTTTATATTCAGACTTGAACCGAGACAGTATTTTATACCTTAAGACCTGACCAAGCTCGCCATATGGAAGCCTATTCACGAGAGAGCGAAACTGCGAACACACGTAATCTTATTGAGCCGCCCATACTCTGCATACGCTTACCCGTTCGGAAAAGGAATCAATACGGAATCGGCTATTTCCACATTACTTTGGATTGCCGGTGCACCCATATCTCCACACCCAACCTCGCTTATTTTTACACACGATGGTCTAGCCTCGGATGCATCCGCTATAGATTACAAGGTAAGGGCAAACGCAAGCACCTCTGCGTATCGCCTGCTTACATTCTGAAACAGAGATGTGATGCAATTGCATTCTTATGTGCACTGCCTTTGTAATGTATGTATTAGAGGTCTGCATGAGACGATCCAAAAGTATCGAAAAGTATCCAAAGTATTTTGGTATATGGATACCAAAAGTATTCAAAAGTAATGACAATGCAGAACGAGTGGTAACGATACGTTTAGATGAAAAATCTACACCTAAAACTCGCTTAAACTTCTGGTTTACTTATATCAAAGTCACGGTGACTAAAAATCACTGGTTAAAATCACAGTGACCCGTATGTCACTGTCACTGCTGTCACCGTTCCTAAAAAATCACTGGATCGCTCATCTCTATTGAAAAGTAGAGAGTGAAGACTTATTGCCCAACTTAACGGATGCACAGAACGTGAAGATAATAGAAATATATACAAGTTTTCCTTGTCTTTGAGATACGCAACACATAAGCTTCCGTACCAAAGAGCAACGAAATGAAGCAATCGAAGAAATTAAGGAATATATGAGAAATCAAATGCATTTGGACTTAACTCAGGATGGACTGCTTAGTAAACCTGATCGCATTCGGTACGCTTGTACGCAGGACAGACGTAGAAAGCTAGAATGTAAGCGTATGTAGACACAATTTATGTGGTCATTTTAGAATCCCACACAACACAATTCTCGCTCAATCTGCTTTATTTTTTTCTTAAATTTGAAGTTTAGGCATTTCAAAAATACAATTTCAATGCAATTCAATTTCAAAAAATCACAAATACAATTTCCATACAATTTCAGGCAATAACTACGTTTGTTGTTGCTTTTTTAAATGCTTTTTGTAAATTGCCTGTCTGACAAGGTATTTCATAAGCTGAAAATATACAATTGCAGACAATCGGATATGTCAATGTAGACGACACCTAAAAATCAGTTGTTTTCATACAATTGACCTGGGTATTGAGCTCTTTTTCTTCTGTAAACTTCAAATTTCTAAAAAATCTAATAAATAATCATTCTATCATTGCAAAAAAGATCAAAAAATCATGGTTGCCATTATCGCAAAACTTCGAAATCACACAGAATTTTCACATTTTTAAAAATTTCTTTAAAACAGACGTAAAATACTTAAAGCTGGCATCTCTAGTCAATAGTACACGACGTTTTTTGACGTATTTAAGACAATCCAGACAATTTTGAGACAATTCTGGACATTTTCTTCTGAAATACTTGGGTCGTCAATTGCCTGACAATTTCAAGTCTCATATTGCCTGTCAATATTGCGATTATGAAATCTTCACATTAAACCATCTAACAAATATTTTGAACAAATATCTTTTCTAGTTGACCCCGTCGGTCCTTTCCAGTGTGATTTTTGCGAAAAACTATTAATATGGAATTAATGAATTTACGGATAAATCGATGCACAAGGATTCCACAGGAAATCATGACTTCTGTTCTTTCTCTGACTACAATAAGTAGGATGAATAGTCTAAACGCCAGCGCATAATTGAAAAAACTTTTTATGAAGATTTTGGCGAAATGGAAATCAAACTTTTGAGCAAATGATGTCACAGAAAAGCATTGAAGAAATCACAACAAATAAATCTCACGAAAGTGGAGCCTACATGGGCCGGTGCCTATAAGTAATTATGTGTCCCATAACGATTCGCGTCAGATAGAAGAGACACTAATATTTATGTTATGTTGAAACGAAACGATGAATACGAAATAATGTAAACGAAACGATGTACGTATGTATGTACATATACGAAAAAATTTTGTATTTATGTTAATGGCAAATCTGCGACAAAAAGCGACAAAAATCAACCGCTTAAGTCTAAATTTGCTATATAAATAAAATAAATACCTTGAATAAAATAATAATGTTTCATAAATATTAAATAATAAAAAAACTAAAATAGCACTTTCAATTGTAACAATGTAGCAGATCAATTTTTGATAGGACTTCTAAAATTATTTTTCCCCATATGTAAACAAAGGTGGTGAAGTGTCTGAAATCTAAAATAGAAGGCGAAAAAGAGAGTTTTGCTCCCCCAAATTGATTTACAATATATTATTTTCAAATATACAAATTTTCTGTTTCTGCGCGAACTTTTCTACGCGGATTTGATTTAACGCGATTAAAAAAATATTTCATTCCTTTTTAAAATTTAATATGATTTAAGGCGGTCGAAGAATTAAATGACTTCAAAAATTTTAGTTACTAAAAATTTAGTTAATAAAAATTTTAGTTAGAACAAGTAAGAGCGTTAACTTTGGCCTGGCCGAAGCTCATATACCCTACACCCGCATCTGTCGAAGTGAGGATAAAAAGTAGGTAGAAGACGCCCACTTTCATATCACTTACGGATAGTAAATTTTGATTTACAAGCTGAGAAATTCAGGTCTTAAATTGTATGCATTAATATTTACCTAAAAAGTAGGCGTGGCAGTAAACCGATCATTTTCGACATCAGAGAGCTCTAAATAAAACAGAATATTTCATGATGATGCTTCCACTCGTTTTTCTGTAATCGTGGTTTTTGTCACCACGAGAAAATTCATATTTGCTATAAAAAGTAGGCGTGGCTGGTCCGATTTTCTTATTTTTCAATACCAAACAGCCCATGATGACAATATGATACAATATACAAACGGCCTATAATACAATAGTGTTACAAACGGACACTTTCATTTTTATTCCTAAAATTGTGAATTAAGAATTATTATTGCATTATACCATTGCTTAAAAATAGAAGCAAAATAAAAACGATGAATTTACATAAAATTAAGGCAACAAGTGAATTTATCACAATTAAATCAACAAAACATTTTGTAAAATAGGAGTATACATTTATTAGCATTATTAGGAAATTGAAGTTATATTATATATATATATTATAAGCGTAAATAAGCGTAAATATAAAAATTAAATAACTTTAAACATAAAACTTTAAGCAAAAATATAAAACTTTTATTTCTCAAATATATTTTTTGACGTTTCGAAAATAACCCCCTAAATTAAATTTTTACATGCATGCATGCGATACATGCTTCGCGGCGAAGTCCGATTTTTTTGCGGCGAAGTACCAGTTTTTTGCATTTTTTAAAGCGAAGTACGAGTTTTTTGCAATTTTTTGCGAAAGTGGTAGTGAAATTCCAGCAAAAATGCATATATGTTGAGTGGCGAATTCTTTTCTCGTATTCTTTGCTCGTATTCTTCTCGTAGTCTTTTCTCGTATTCTTTGCTCTGAAGTTACTGGTCACTGTAGCGACAGAATAACATTTTTACCACACACAAGTAATCGCTCCTGTCATTGGCTTGTTTCACGATATTCACACACAAATATTCCTTCCTGTCACTGACTTGTTCCTGCCGCTGTGAATTCGCTTCCGTATTTTTTCATTATTTAATCAACGGTTGCAATAATTTATAATTAATTTTCTGTACAGTTTAAACCCTGCTATTAAATATGTAGTTGGTTACGAGACATTTATATTTGATCGTATATATTAACCCTTTAACGTCTGGTGTAGTATACGTAATACATTAGTTTCAAAGCTCCAAAGCAGATGACTACACGAAGTATTGGTAAAATTTTTGATTAGCTTAGACACAAACAACAATTTTTTACCGTTTCTATCCGCTAAAAGATGTCCACAACGTACATAACGGGTCTTTTGCGACCGAATGTGTGGTCTGTTTAGTGAATGTAAAAAACTGAGCAGGCTGCTGCACTTTGGAGGTATTTTCAATCTATCAGAAAGACTTCCAGTTATCACAACTGTTCTAATTCAGTTTAATTTAACCCAAATTAATATAATTTTAAAATATATTCGAGAGATTTTTTCGTCAATTAGAGGTATTTGGTGTTTTAATCCCGTGTCATTTTAAAACTACAGTAGGCATCTGGGGTAACCTTCTCAGACATAAAATAGTCAAATAGTCAAAACGGGGGTGTTTTGACATCATGAAATGAATTTTGGACATGGTGGGCGGTGGGTGGGGCCACCCCAAAGGGGTAACACGGGGGTTTTTTTACCCAAAAATTTTTATTGCACTATTCGATAGGAAATGTTGTGAAACGGATTTTGGACATGGTGGGCGGTAGGTGGGGACCCCAAAAGGGGTCACATGGGGGTTCTTACCCAATTTTTTTTATTATAGGAATCGATGGGAAATGTTATAAAACGTATTTCGGATAGGGTCCCATGGGGGTCGGGTGCACCCAAATGTGTCAAAAGGCTCGGATTTGAGCAAAACAAATTCATGACATTTGCTATCGATTTGCGCCATAAAAATTTTTTGGTAAAAAAACCCCCGTGTGACCCCTTGGGGTGGCCCCACCCACCGCCCACCATGTCCAAAATCCGTTTCACGACATTTCCTATCGAATGGTGCAATAAAAATTTTTTGGTAAAAAACCCCCGTGTGACCCCTTTGGGGTGGCCCCACCCACCGCCCACCATGTCCAAAATCCATTTCATGATGTTTCCTACCGATTTGTGCAAAAAAAATTTTTTGGTCAAAACACCCCCGTGTGACCCCTTTGGGGTGGCCCCACCCACCGTCCACTATGTCCAAAATCCGTTTCACGACATTTCCTACCGATTTGTGCAATAAAAATTTTTTGGTCAAAATACCCCCGTGTGACCACTTTGGGGGTCCACACCCACCGCCCACTATGTCCAAAATCTGTTTTACGATATTTCCTATCCCCAGGAGGGGTCGTCAAACACCTTTACCACGTGTAAAAAGCCTCAGTCGTTTTGAGCACCACTTTATCAAGAAAATACTTTTATTAAAGCCTTTTAAAAATAAAAGTCTTTGAATAACAGTTATCCAAAGACTTTTATTTTAAAAGTCTTTGAATAACTGTTATGAAAGACTTTTAAAAATAAAAGTCTTTGGATAACTGTTATAAAAGTCTTTTAATCATGATGTTTCCTACCGATTTGTGCAAAAAAAATTTTTTGGTCAAAACACCCCCGCGTGACCCCTTTGGGGTGGCCCCACCCACCGCCCACCATGTCCAAAATACATTTCATGATGTTTCCTACCAATTTGTGCAATAAAAATTTTTTGGTCAAAACACCCCCGTGTGACCCCTTTGGGGTGGCCCCACCCACCGCCCACTATGTCCAAAATCCATTTCATGATGTTTCCTACCGATTTGTGCAATAAAAATTTTTTGGTCAAAATACCCCCGTGTGACCACTTTGGGGGTCCACACCCACCGCCCACTATGTCCAAAATCTGTTTTACGATATTTCCTATCCCCAGGAGGGGTCGTCAAACACCTTTACCACGTGTAAAAAGCCTCAGTCGTTTTGAGCACCACTTTATCAAGAAAATACTTTTATTAAAGACTTTTAAAAATAAAAGTCTTTGAATAACAGTTATTCAAAGACTTTTAAAATAAAAGTCTTTGGATAACTGTTATGAAAGACTTTTAAAAATAAAAGTCTTTGGATAACTGTTATAAAAGTCTTTTAAAAATAAAAGTCAATGAATAACTCTTATTCAGAGACTTTTTTAATATAAGTTATAAAAGTTTCAAGCTCTGGAGCTAAGAATTAGAATAGCTGAGCTATTCTCAGACTTCAATAAGAGGTGCTTTAATGCTTTTATAACTTATATTAAAAAAGTCTCGGAATTAGAGTTATTCACCGACTTTTATTTTGAAATCTTTTAAAAAAGTCTTCAAACGTCTTTAATAACAGTTATTTAAATTACTTTAAAAGTAAAAGTCTTTGATTGCACAGATCGATAGAAAATGTCGTGAAACGGATTTTGGGCATGGTAAGCGGTGGGTGGGACCACCCAAAGGGGTCATATAGAGGTGTTTTAAACAAAACATTTTTATTGCACCATTCGATAGGAAATGTGAAACAGATTTTGGACATGGTGGGCGGTGGGTTGGGCCACCCCAAAGGGGGTAATAGGAGGGTTTTTTACCAAAAAAGTTTTTATTGCACAATCATTTGTGCAAAACCAGGCTCTGGTTTCAATCATTTAAAGCTCACGTTGATATTGTGACGAATTTGCAATCGAAGACTCACGATAACACTAGAAAACCTGTCGTGAGTAATCGAGAATCTTCGACAGCATGCATGCAATAAACGCGATATTTATCGCGAGATAGAAAGAGATAGATAGTTCGAGAATCTTCGACAGCATGCATACAATAAACACGATATCTATCGCGAGATAGAAAGATATAGATAGTTCGAGAATCTTCGACAGCATGCATGCAATAAACGCGATATTTATCGCGAGATAGAAAGGAATAGATAGTTCGAGAATCTATCCCCAAGTGTCAGCTCGCATATAAATAGGCCGCAAGTCGTCGCAGCGGACACAGTTCGAATTTGATTATTAAACAAGAAACATCGTGCCATCTCACAAGCAAACTGACCGTGCTAAGTAATGAGAGTAGTAATAAGTGTAAACAATAAGTGTGAATAATAAATCTGTAAAATTAGAAACAAGTAAACTTTTGTGTTTTATTGGATTATTTGCAATCCAGAGATCGGACCTAGAGAGTCGAAACGTCAAATATAAAATTTACGTAACAATTGGTGTCAGAAGTGGGATTTTAGAATAATCCTAAATCATGGTTAAGTTTATTGATCTGAAAATACCCCAGCGAAGAGAAGAGTTGGAGTCTCGAAGATTGCCTATGACAGGGTATAAGGCGGATTTACAAGCACGGTTGCGTATAGCAATGGAGAGTGAGGGCATTGATGTTGAAGAACATGAGTTTTGTTATGATGCTTCAGGAGCTTCATCGAAAGTCGAGGAGCTGTTGGATGAGCCGCAGCCAGCTCCAGCATTTGACATGAATGTTCTTTTAGCGGCAATGGCGCAGCAGTCCTCACACATAGAGGATCAGATGGCGCAGCAGTCCTCACGCATGGAGGAGCAACTGGCACAACGCGTGGAGAAGTAGCTAGTACAACACACTTCACAAATGCAGGACCAACTATCGCGCATCAAAGGTAATTCTGCCAAAATGCAGGCGAGGCAAGATCAAATGGAGGAAGAATTAAACAAAGTTACCCAAAACTACACAAAAGTAGAATCAGAATTATTGCGGTTGGATGGTCATATGCGAGTGATGCAGTCCAGTGGGCCAGTTACAGCTGTTAGTAAAACGAAGTTAAAAGCGCCAACGTTTGATGGAACTGTACCGGTTAAAATTTTTAAACTACAGTTCGAGACTACAGCACAAACCAATCGCTGGACTACGGCAGACAAAGTGGCAGCTTTGGTGGTGTCATTCAAGGGCTCCGCCGCTGAGGTTTTGCAAACAGTTCCCGAAATTGAACGTGGTAATTATGACGCGTTAATGGCAGCGATTGAACGGCGATATGGTAGCGACCATAGAAAAAAAAATGTTCCAGATGGAGCTGATGAATCGTTACCAAAAAGCAAACGCGCCGTTACAAGAATATGCGACGGAGATAGAGCGGTTCGCGCATTTGGCCAACGCAGATGCACCAGCGGAAGTGATAAAATTATTAAAAGTTCAGGCGTTCATGAATGGAATACGAGATGCAAATACCAAACGCGCAGTCTATTTCATGCCAAAGAAGACGTTTGCCGAAACAGTGTCATTTGCTTTGACGCAGGAAATAGCAAGCCTTTGAAGCAAACAAACACATTAAGTGCATCGGCTGGAAGTTGGACCAAGTGAATCTCTGGAGAAAACCATAAAGGATCTTATCCAGACTATTTCTCGGATGGTACCAACCTCACGCAAAGGCTCTGAAGTAAAATGTTACAGCTGTGGAAAAGCAGGACACTTTGCACGGAATTGTAATGAGGCTTTTAGAAAAAACGAAAATGCAAAGAGGAGAAGCGCCGAAAATGGAACTGGTGCTTCTGGAGAAAAACAGTCGCTAAACTAAAACGGACCAGCTCGAAGGGCGTGAGCTGGTTCTCGCAACTGACTGCCGCACTGTCTCGGTTTCACAAATGCATCGTAAAAACAATAATTTGACTGTAAACGGGACTGTAAATGGACGATCGCTGGTCTTAACCCTGGACACGCGCGCAACGCATTCCATCGTTAGATCAGACCTCGCAGGAGATAAGGTTGAACCGCTGAGTGGTTGTAAACTACGAACAGCTACAGGAAAGGAAGCTGTGATTTGCGGAAAATTGGAGACTAAGGTTCAGATTGGAACGCTAGAAGTAATTCATACCTTTTTAGTGGCTGGAATAATGGACTAGGTAATAATTGGCGTGGATTTTATGCTAGCCCATGGTCTTACTCTGGATCTGAAGGAAAGAATTCTGACGTGCCAGAATATGGAGATAGCATGTGTGGATGGAGACTGTGGGTAGTAGAGCCATCAGAAAATACCTCAAATATTTTAATTGGACGAACATTAGCACAAACGGGAGAGAATCAGCAGATCCCAGTTCGAGTGATGAATGAGTTCAGGTCACCGATCACTCTGGATAAAGGAGCACTAGTAGGACAATGTCAAGCTGTGGAAGCCGTAGTTAATTGTGACGATCCCCCACAGAAATGCGACAACAAGGTTTTTAAAGAGACAAAAACTCCTACTATTATGGGTACCTGGTTGAATGAGGTAAGCGGGCCAGAAAGGATAAAAGCAAAGCGGTTACTAGAAAAGTATAGTTCCATATTTGCTAATGATGGCAATAAATTTGGAAGAACTGCCCTCGTACAACATCGAATAGACATTGGCGATGCAAGACCTATTCGGCAAGCTCCACGCAGAGTCCCACTGGCAAAACGAGAAGAGGCGGAACAGATAATAGACGAGATGCAGAAAGGTGGAGTTATTGAACCATTAACAAGCCCATGGAGTTCATCGGTTGTGTTAGTTAAAAAGAAAGATGGAATCACCCGGTTTTGCGTTGACTATTAACAGCTGAACGATGTCACTAAAAAGGACAGCTACCCACTGCCACGAATAGATGACATCTTGGACACATTATCCGGTGCGAAATGGTTTTCAACGCTGGTTTTGGAAAGTGGTTATTGGCAAGTGGAAATTGAGAAATCCTATCGGGAGAAAACTGCTTTTAGCATCGGGGGTGGACTGTGGCAGTTTTCTGTAATGCCATTCTGATTATGCAACGCTCCAGCAACTTTTGAGCGTTTAATGGAACTCTTATTGAAAGGGCTTCACTGGAAAACATGTTTGGTGTATCTTGATGACATTATGGTCATGGGCCGGAGTTTTGATGACCACCTCAAAAATTTAGAAGAAGTCTTTCAACGAATTTCTTATGCTGCATTACGGTTGAATCCAAAGAAATGCAATTTATTTAAAACCGAAGTAACTTATTTGGGCCACAAAATCAGTACTGGAGGAATTCACACAGATGAAGACAAAATAAAATCTGTAAGAGATTGGCCTCGACCCCAATGTTCATGAAGTGCGAAGCTTCCTTGGACTCTGTACATATTACCGGCGCTTTGTACCAGGATTTGCTAATGTTGCAAGAAGTTTACACAATTTGACAAAGAAAAATTACAAATTTGTGTGGAAAGAGGAGGAAGAGAATGCCTTTCAGCAGTTAAAGGAATTGCTTTGTACAGCACAAATGTTGGCTTATTCAGTTCCTGGCGAAAATTTCATCCTGGACACAGATGCTAGTGCACATGGAATAGGAGGTGTACTCTCGCAGATTGTCGATGGTCAGGAAAAAGTAATTGGGTACTATAGCAGAGTTCTTGGAAAACCGGAAAGGAACTATTGCGTTACAAGGCGAGAACTCTTGGCAGTGGTCGAAGGCGTGAAACATTTTCACAAATACCTGTATGGACAGCATTTTCTACTGAGGACAGATCATGCAGCACTCAAATGGTTACTCTAGTTTAAAAATCCGGAAGGGCAGATTGCGCGATGGATAGAAAGGTTGCAGAATTATGATTGTGAAATACAACATCGTAAAGGTGGGCAACATGGAAACGCTGATGCACTATCTAGACGCCCATGTTCATTGATGTGTAAGCATTGCTCTAAAGCTGAAAGATGCGAAGGTATAGTCGACATCCGACTAACAAATCTGCAACCTGATGACGAATGGGAGTCAAGCGCTATAAGAAAAAATTAACTGGAGGATACAGACTTGGTTAAGGTCATGAAAGCGAAAGAAATGGATAAAAACCAACCAAGGAAGAAATGGCACCGGAAAGTCCATTGGCCAAGGCGTATTGGGTGCAATGGAATAGCTTGAAGTTGATAAATGGAGTACTGCATCGTTCGTGGGAAAGTGAGGATGGTAGACACACTCACGATTTGATTGTCCTGCCAAAGTCTAGAATAACAGCCGAATTAGAAGAGTTTCACAATGGACCAAGTGGAGGGCATCTCGGCGTTACGAAAACTCTGGAGAAGATTAAGCAACGGTTTTACTGGGTGAATTATCAGGAATCAGTTGAACGCGTGAATTGTCAGAAGCACCATTTGAACGCGTTGCAATGGATGTAGTTGGTTCATTTCCTACTAGTGACTCTGTAAACAAATACGTGTTGGTGATTATGGACTATTTCAGTAAGTGGCCAGAGGTATACGCTATACCAAATCAGGAGGCTAAAACTGTGGCCGAAGCTTTTGTTCAGAATTGGGTCACGCGGTTTGGAATACCAATCGAGTTGCATTCAGATCAAGTGAGGAACTTTGAGTCTTCTTTATTTCAAGAAATGTGCTCACTGTTGCGTATCAAGGAGACTCGTACGACAGCTCTACATCCACAGTCGAATGGCATGGTAGAAAGGTTTAACCGCACATTAGAAGAACATTTGCGGAAAGTAGTGGAAAAATGTCAGCGCAATTGGGACAAGCATATTCAAATGTTCCTATTGGCTTACCGATCAGCAGTCAGTAACACTATCTGCCATTCACCTGCGAGAATTATTTTTGGCACAGAGTTGAAACTCCCGTCAGATCTAAAATTTGGAAGAAACAATTAACTTACTGAAACTGGAGGCAGTTACTGGGAAATGCTTCAGTCCGAAATTGATGAAATACACCAACATGTGAGGCAGCGAACACAGCTGATGAGCAATAAAATAAATGGATCGATATGACCGAGCTATGAATTCTGAAGGATTTCGAGAAGGCGACTGAAGGATTTCGGTGTTGCTCTACAATCCGCAACGGAAAAAGGGTATGTCTTCAAAGCTGCAAACATCGTGGGAAGGGCCATATAAAGTTATAAAGCGACTGAACAATGTTGTGTATCGCATCCAATCCCACACGCAGAGACGAGGTAAAATAAAATTCGTCTATTTGGAGAGGCTAGCCCCATTTGGCTCAAGGAATATTGTGTCTGATCGTCCCGATCTATCGCGTCATAGACATCTATCGCGAGATAGAAAGAGATAGATAGTTCGAGAATCTTCGACAGCATGCATGTAATAAACGCGACATCTATCGCATGATAGAAAGAGATAGATAGTTCAAGAATCTTCGACAGCATGCATGCAATGAACGCGATATTTATCGCGAGATAGAAAGGGATAGATAGTTCGAGAATCTATCCCCAAGTGTCAGCTCGCATATAAATAGGCCGCAAGTCGTCGCAGCGGACACAGTTCGAATTTGATTATTAAACAAGAAACATCGTGCCATCTCACAAGCAAACTGACCGTGCTAAGTAATAAGAGTAGTAATAAGTGTAAACAATAAGTGTGAATAATAAATCTGTAAAATTAGAAACAAGTAAACTTTTGTGTTTTATTGGATTATTTGCAATCCAGAGATCGGACCTAGAGAGTCAAAACGTTAAATATAAAATTTACGTAACAATATCAAGGAATAAAATTTTTAAAAAATATATTCACATGTACATATGTATATGTTAGAGTGTAAATACACCATACCGAATACTTGAACCAGTTCATGCCATATTAGTAACCAGTCTCACCAACCATAGTAAATACTACTGTGAATACCATTATGTTATAGTGAATGTTATTGTTAACATACGAAAGTGGAGGTAAAGCAATGCAACTAGAAAGACGATCTGTGTGCGAGAAGGACAGTAGTTGCCGACGATTCGACACAGAACGTCGTAATTTGAATTAGACTTTATCATCAGAAGTGGGATCGTTCCTCGTTTTTTATATTTTCTTTTTAATTTGAACCAAACAAAAATATAAGTAAATTAATAGTTCATTAATTGGTTAATTGGTTAGCTCCGCAGTTTTTTTTTTCTCTACTTTTCGTGAATCTCAACAAAAGGATGCAACCGAATAAACTTGAGCATATTTTAAATAAATATTTAGAACAAATTATTTCGGGTTTGCCCATAACTACAGTAAAAACTGGTTCATTGAATATTCGCTTATCAAAGGAAGCTAATATTTATTACAGACCGTACCGAAAGGCACAATCTGAAAGAAAAATCGTGGCTGACATTATTTCAGAACTCAAAAAAAAACACGGTATAGTACGTGATAGTGAGTCACCTTTCGCTAGTCTGGTGATATTGGTCAAAAAGAAAAATGGCCAAAATCGACTATGCGTAGATTACCGCGCGCTAAATAAAATTACTATCAAAGATCGTTACCCTTTACCACGTATCGATGACCAGCTAGATAAGCTGATGGGCAACGCAATTTTTTCATCGCTCGATATGGCATCAGGATTTCATCAGATACCCATCGCAGAAGATTCAATCGAAAAAACTGCTTTCATCACGCCTGATGGACATTATGAATATTTACGCATGCCTTTTGGACTTGCTAACGCTCCTGCTGTGTTCCAACGTGCCATAAATGTTGCTTTAGGTAAACTAAAAGATACCACGGCATTAGTATATTTGGACGATGTACTAATAGCAACGAAAACCATAGAAGAAGGGTTGAAGAATCTTGATTTAGTAATTGAAGTGCTTGTAAAGTGTGGTTTTTCACTCAATTTACAAAAATGCAAGTTCCTACAAACATCTATAGAATATTTGGGCAGAGAAATCACTGCTAATGGGATTCAACCTAGCAAATCAAAAGTTGACGCGTTAGTAAAATCACCAATACCAACATCAGTTAAGCAAGTAAGACAGTTTATGGGTCTAGCAAATTACTTCCGCAGAATGATGTGAAATTTCAATGGTCTGATGAGTGCGAGTCAGTCAGGCAACATATTATCTCAACATTGACTTCACGTCCCGATTTAATCTTATTTAATCCTGATTTAGATACTGAATTGCACACTGACGCAAGTGCCCTAGGTTATGGAGCTATTCTATCTCAACGACTGAATGGTCAATTACGTGTAGTGTCATATTATGGTCAAGCGTAAGACTGCCTCTGAACCATGAAATTTTTTTTTAGTTAGTTGGAACAAGCTTAATATTGCCTCTGAGTCCAGAAATGATTGATATGGTCAAGCGTAAGACTGCCTCTGAACCATGAAATTTTTTTTAGTTAGTTGGAACAAGCTTAATATTGCCTCTGAGTCCAGAAATGATTGATATGGTCAAGCGTAAGACTGCCTCTGAACCATGAAATTTTTTTTAGTTAGTTGGAACAAGCTTAATATTGCCTCTGAGTCCAGAAATGATTGATATGGTCAAGCGTAAGACTGCCTCTGAACCATGAAATTTTTTTTTAGTTAGTTGGAACAAGCTTAATATTGCCTCTGAGTCCAGAAATGATTGATATGGTCAAGCGTAAGACTGCCTCTGAACCATGAAATTTTTTTTAGTTAGTTGGAACAAGCTTAATATTGCCTCTGAGTCCAGAAATGATTGATATGGTCAAGCGTAAGACTGCCTCTGAACCATGAAATTTTTTTTTAGTTAGTTGGAACAAGCTTAATATTGCCTCTGAGTCCAGAAATGATTGATATGGTCAAGCGTAAGACTGCCTCTGAACCATGAAATTTTTTTTTAGTTAGTTGGAACAAGCTTAATATTGCCTCTGAGTCCAGAAATGATTGATATGGTCAAGCGTAAGACTGCCTCTGAACCATGAAATTTTTTTTTAGTTAGTTGGAACAAGCTTAATATTGCCTCTGAGTTCAGAAATGATTGATATGGTCAAGCGTAAGACTGCCTCTGAACCATGAAATTTTTTTTTAGTTAGTTGGAACAAGCTTAATATTGCCTCCGATATAGTTGTTATATACCACTTTAAGGTTGTCTGTGAACCATAACGGTTATTGATTGTACATTACACAGCATCATCATGAATAATCTCTTCCTGTTACCATAATGACTGCTTGTACTATAATATCACGATTAAGTTAGAATGATGTGGTAGTATTTGATTTTTAAAAGTCATTGTGGAACCTTGAATTGTCTGGGAAAATTAATAGTTTACTGACAAATCACGTTCAATATTTTATTAGAAACTAAACTTGATTGATAACAGGGTTTAAGTAATATACTGTATTACGATGACTCATCGAGGTCGATGAGATTTGCAGGATGGCCGTGTTAGAGTGTAAATACACCATACCGAATACTTGAACCAGTTCATACCATATTAGTAACCAGTCTCACCAACCATAGTAAATACTACTGTGAATACCATTATGTTATAGTGAATGTTATTGTTAACATACGAAAGTGGAGGTAAAGCAATGTAACTAGAAAGACGATCTGTGTGCGAGAAGGACAGTAGTTGCCGACGATTCGACACAGAACGTCGTAATTTGAATTAGACTTTATCATATATATTCACAGGTATTTATGTATATTCAACTTTTTAAGAATACATATTTATTGCGTAGTGCTTAGAATTTCTGTCGAAGTGAAAATTTTGTGAATTGTACAATTCACGTGTTTGAAGGAAAAAGTGTTTGTTTTTCTTGCCAGTTAATGGACGGTTGGCGCGCAAGTATGGAATTAATGCTTCGCGAATATTGGCTCCTCCCAAGTATTCCAAATATTCTTCCTAAAACATAAAAAATAAGTAAAGGGTGATCCAATTCGAGTTTCCTATATTGGCAACGCTTTAAATTAGGCACTTGTCATTATTGGCACGTGTTTTTCAAATCTACCGTTAGTTTAAAACTACACATTTATGAAATGGATCACTTAACCCCCATCCAACGCATTAAAATTATTCAATTATTCTATAGGAATAACAATTCTGTACGAACAGTGTATAGGCGTTTACGGGAAGATTATGGTCAATTTAATATGTATGGTATGGTTCCTACCGAGCGAAAAATTCGCAACGTACTAAAAAACATGTTGTGGTGACATCAACTGGTCTCCAAGATCATGCGATTTGACGCCAATGGATTTTTTTCTGTGGGGTTTCTTAAAAAGTCGTGTTTACGCCAATAAACGTGCAACGCTGGATCAGTTAAAATCCAACATTCGTGAAGTTATAGCCGAGATATCCCCCGAAACTTGCGAAAAAGTCCTCGAAAATTACCTCGAAAAAATACGCTATTGCAGAAGTTCCAGAGGCGGCCATTTGCCCGAAATTATATTCCATAACTAATGAATAAATAAATAAATATTCGATTAATAAAAAAACATAAGAGTTAAGGCTATATTTTGTGTGTTATTTCTTAAATACAAAATAGAAAACAGGATCACCGTTTATATTACTTAACCGATAGCCAGTTATATATTTACTAGATTGGCATGTTCTTGGTCAGCTTCCTAAATATATACATTACAAATATACATACATACATACATATGTATGCAAGGACGTTAATTTATGACACCGAAAACGGTCCAAAAAGTTATAAAATCTCAGGAGGAATCCCTCAGGGCTCAGTGCTAGGACCGCTTCTCTGGATTTACATGTATGATGAGCTTTTAAAGTTGCCTGTCCCGGAGGGAGTTAAACTGATTGGTTTCGCAAACGATACATCGATAGTAGTGGTGGCAAAATTCATAGACCAGATTAAGGCTAAGGCAGATTTAACCATTGAAATGATTCGTCAGTGGCTGGTTGCATTTGGTCTCAAGTTAGCAGAGCATAAAACGGAAGCTGTGCTGATTAGCAGTAGGAAAAAATGTGAAACTGTGCAAATTAAGGTTGGAGGCTCCGATATAACCTCCCAGCGCACTATAAAGTACTTAGGTGTAATAATTGATGACCGCCTCAGTTTTCGTCAACACACTGACTACGTTTGTCAAAAAGCAGGCGGTTGCTCTGCAGCTATGGCAAGGATGCTACCGAATATAGGAGGCCCTAAAAGCAGTAAGCGTCGCTTATTAGCGAATGTAGTTACTTCGATGCTTCTCTACGCAGCGGCGATATGGTCCAAGTCACTAAAAGTTAAAGCAAGGAGAATACAGTTCGAGAGAGTGCAGCGCCTTAGTGCTCTGAGAGTTATTAGCGCTTTTCGAACAGTTTCAGACGAAGCAGCATTCGTTATAGCAGGCATGATGCCCATAGAGTTTATGGCTGATGAGGCTCAACGATGCTACAATAAGAAAGTGCTAGGAATTCCTCTGGACCCAGAATGTGAGAGAAATCTATCATTGGAGAGATGGCAAACGCGCTGGGATAGTTCAAGCAAGGGACGCTGGACTTATACTCTTATCCCGAATATTAAAAAATGGATCTGCCGAAAGCATGGAGAGTTAAATTACTACTTGACGCAGTTCCTAACGGGTCATGGTGCGTTCCGCAGTAGTTTACATCGTTTTGGTAACGATGATTCTCCGCTCTGCCCATTGTGCCAAGCTCAAATTGAAGATTCGCGGCATGTATTCTTTGAATGCCCACGGTTTAATGAACAAAGGGATCGGCTGCAAGCAATTAATGGTGAAGTAGTAAGCCCAGAAACTATTGTGGATGCTATGCTGAAATCGGAGAAAGTGTGGCAAGCTGTAACTGAGATGTCTGCGAAAATATATGTGATGCTAAGGATTGCGGAGAGATCCAGAAGATGAGGGAAAACTATAAGACGTAAAGGGTCTTAACAAACATTGACCGACTTTTTGACCAAACATACGCATGACGATTGAGCTGCAAAGCTCCCTCTGCCTCCCGATGTAATACTTAACGGTAGTTCCGGGAGGACAGTTAGTCTTGGGGGAGGTGGTTTTAGCGGGTTAAAGTCCCGCACTCCGGCTTTTGATGCTCTCCACCTCATATAAATAAAAAAAAAAAAAACATACATATGTATATTACTTATTTTCTGCTATTAATTATAAATTTTATAAGTATGTAAATACTCAAATATGTACATAGGTTTTATTCATACTGAATTGAGCAAAACCTATTTTCGAAAATATAAAAACTTCAAATAATTATTTTTGCATACGGATAAGAGCAAATGCTTCGAAACGAAAATTTTTTTAGCAATTCCTTGAGCTCTGAATAAACTCAGTTTTTAATAATACTCGTACCACCCATTATTTTTGTTGGCCTTTGTCGTAGGACAACTGGTTATTATCATATTATAACAAATGTTTCTTTGTGCATAATTTCTATTGTAGATTTGTATCAAATGGGCTAAAAAGTGACACAAATATTGAAAAACAAATATTGAACGAGGTAGCTCAATGGATGGAGAAAGCTGCAAGGAGTACTTTTATTCCTTCAGTGTTGAAACTAATGGCTCGTTTACACAGTGCAAGCTGCTGCCTGGCCAGTAAACAGCTACTAGGCTTGTCAAATTCCTAGGCAGCAGCTCGGCTCGCCTTTGCTGTCTACACGACACCTAGCTACTGCCCAGTCCGAGTCGAGTCGCGATGTCGAGTGAACTTGTTTTAATAAAAAAAACGGTGATACGCTCTATGACAACAAATATTATGTCAGGAATTGGAAAATATCTATAACCATAGCCAATATCAAAATAAAAAGATGCTTTTCTCATATCTCTATTTCGATAGTTTTTATCGAAACAATTCCCCAGGTTTTCTTGGCCTCTGTAGAGTTTCATGAATGAAATATTATTGTCAGAAGACCATCTATCCGCAGCCATTTCAAACGATTTGGCGTAGTACACAAAAAAAAAACACGCGTCAAACGCTATTGACGAGCGTTGCTGCCGGGCGAGCAGGCGAGTGAAAACAAAAACAAGCTTAATATTGCCTCTGAGTCCAGAAATGATTGATATGGTCAAGCGTAAGACTGCCTCTGAACCATGAAATTTTTTTTTAGTTAGTTGGAACAAGCTTAATATTGCCTCTGAGTCCAGAAATGATTAATATGGTCAAGCGTAAGACTGCCTCTGAACCATGAAATTTTTTTTTTAGTTAGTTGGAACAAGCTTAATATTGCCTCTGAGTCCAGAAATGATTGATATGGTCAAGCGTAAGACTGCCTCTGAACCATGAAATTTTTTTTTAGTTAGTTGGAACAAGCTTAATATTGCCTCTGAGTTCAGAAATTATTGATATGGTCAAGCGTAAGACTGCCTCTGAACCATGAAATTTTTTTTTAGTTAGTTGGAACAAGCTTAATATTGCCTCCGATATAGTTGTTATATACCACTTTAAGGTTGTCTGTGAACCATAACGGTTATTGATTGTACATTACACAGCATCATCATGAATAATCTCTTCCTGTTACCATAATGACTGCTTGTACTATAATATCACGATTAAGTTAGAATGATGTGGTAGTATTTGATTGTTAAAAGTCATTGTGGAACCTTGAATTGTCTGGAAAAATTAATAGTTTACTGACAAATCACGTTCAATATTTTATTAGAAACTAAACTTGATTAATAACAGGGTTTAAGTAATATACTGTATTACGATGACTCATCGAGGTCGATGAGATTTGCAGGATGGCCGTGTTAGAGTGTAAATACACCATACCGAATACTTGAACCAGTTCATACCATATTAGTAACCAGTCTCACCAACCATAGTAAATACTACTGTGAATACCATTATGTTATAGTGAATGTTATTGTTAACATACGAAAGTGGAGGTAAAGCAATGTAACTAGAAAGACGATCTGTGTGCGAGAAGGACAGTAGTTGCCGACGATTCGACACAGAACGTCGTAATTTGAATTAGACTTTATCATATATATTCACAGGTATTTATGTATATTCAACTTTTTAAGAATACATATTTATTGCGTAGTGCTTAGAATTTCTGTCGAAGTGAAAATTTTGTGAATTGTACAATTCACGTGTTTGAAGGAAAAAGTGTTTGTTTTTCTTGCCAGTTAATGGACGGTTGGCGCGCAAGTATGGAATTAATGCTTCGCGAATATTGGCTCCTCCCAAGTATTCCAAATATTCTTCCTAAAACATAAAAAATAAGTAAAGGGTGATCCAATTCGAGTTTCCTATATTGGCAACGCTTTAAATTAGGCACTTGTCATTATTGGCACGTGTTTTTCAAATCTACCGTTAGTTTAAAACTACACATTTACGAAATGGATCACTTAACCCCCATCCAACGCATTAAAATTATTCAATTATTCTATAGGAATAACAATTCTGTACGAACAGTGTATAGGCGTTTACGGGAAGATTATGGTCAATTTAATATGTATGGTATGGTTCCTACCGAGCGAAAAATTCGCAACGTACTAAAAAACATGTTGTGGTGACATCAACTGGTCTCCAAGATCATGCGATTTGACGCCAATGGATTTTTTTCTGTGGGGTTTCTTAAAAAGTCGTGTTTACGCCAATAAACGTGCAACGCTGGATCAGTTAAAATCCAACATTCGTGAAGTTATAGCCGAGATATCCCCCGAAACTTGCGAAAAAGTCCTCCAAAATTACCTCGAAAGAATACGCTATTGCAGAAGTTCCAGAGGCGGCCATTTGCCCGAAATTATATTCCATAACTAATGAATAAATAAATAAATATTCGATTAATAAAAAAACATAAGAGTTAAGGCTATATTTTGTGTGTTATTTCTTAAATACAAAATAGAAAACAGGATCACCGTTTATATTACTTAACCGATAGCCAGTTATATATTTACGAGATTGGCATGTTCTTGGTCAGCTTCCTAAATATATACATTACAAATATACATACATACATACATATGTATATTACTTATTTTCTGCTATTAATTATAAATTTTATAAGTATGTAAATACTCAAATATGTAGGTTTTATTCATACTGAATTGAGCAAAACCTATTTTCGAAAATATAAAAACTTCAAATAATTATTTTTGCATACGGATAAGAGCAAATGCTTCGAAACGAAAATTTTTTTAGCAATTCCTTGAGCTCTGAATAAAATCAGTTTTTAATAATACTCGTACCACCCATTATTTTTGTTGGCCTTTGTCGTAGGACAACTGGTTATTATCATATTATAACAAATGTTTCTTTGTGCATAATTTCTATTGTAGATTTGTATCAAATGGGCTAAAAAGTGACACAAATATTGAAAAACAAATATTGAACGAGGTAGCTCAATGGATGGAGAAAGCTGCAAGGAGTACTTTTATTCCTTCAGTGTTGAAACTAATGGCTCGTTTACACAGTGCAAGCTGCTGCCTGGCCAGTAGACAGCTACTAGGCTTGTCAAATTCCTAGGCAGCAGCTCGGCTCGCCTTTGCTGTCTACACGACACCTAGCTACTGCCCAGTCCGAGTCGAGTCGCGATGTCGAGTGAACTTGTTTTAATAAAAAAAACGGTGATACGCTCTATGACAACAATATTATGTCAGGAATTGGAAAATATCTATAACCATAGCCAATATCAAAATAAAAAGATGCTTTTCTCATATCTCTATTTCGATAGTTTTTATCGAAACAATTCCCCAGGTTTTCTTGGCCTCTGTAGAGTTTCATGAATGAAATATTATTGTCAGAAGACCATCTATCCGCAGCCATTTCAAACGATTTGGCGTAGTACACAAAAAAAAAACACGCGTCAAACGCTACTGACGAGCGTTGCTGCCGGGCGAGCAGGCGAGTGAAAACAAAAAATGTTGAAGTAACTCGGATGCGAGCTACTAACAAACTCACACGTACGAGTGACTCGTAATTTACGTCCAAACGTTGCGAGTTACTGCAGTGCAGATACTCGGAAGGCTGACTCGTACGCTAGCTCGCACTGTGTAAACCAGGCATAAGTTCGTTTTTGCGTTTTGTAGCTACTGGTAGTTACCAAAAATCTATTTGCAATGAATACATTGCCCTATGTCTCAAGGAAATGTATCAAGAAACATCAACGAGTGCTTAGAAATCTTCGATTGCCATGTGTCACCGAAATGGATTCGACTTTGCCGAGGAGGAAGAAGCCGCTATGCAAAAAAACAAATTTATAAAAAATTTGGAATTCCTGACGTGGTCGGTTGTGTGGACGGCACACATATTAAGTTGAAAGCACCAAGCGAAAATAAACATTTATACTACAATAGAAAGGGCTTCTGTAGTATAAATGGTAATGTGTGACAAATTGTTTTATACAATTCGTTAAGAAATAATTTGCTTCCTTTCAGATATACAATATGGTAATTAGGTTCGTAGATGGCAGATCACCAGGATCAAACCACGACGCTTTTGTGTGGATGACTAGTCCGGCTGACGAATATTTTAAATCATTATATAACGCTGGAAAAAGAAATACTTGGCTGCTGGGTAAGATCTTACTCAAAATTATTACTCTGTATGTATTAACATCATATTAACAATTTCAGGAAATTCGGGATATCGGCTTCTCCCGTATCTAATGACGCCATACCGGCAAACTCAACATGGCCATGAAGTTGATTTCAACGTAATGCAGCGTAGTGCACGTAACGTTGTCGAGCGTTGTTATGGAGTACTGAAAAACAGATTTCGATGCATTATTGCAGAAAGAGGCCTTCACTCGCGAAGTGACGACCAAAATCAGCCCTGCGCCATGCATAACATATGCATTATTTATAAAAATGAATGGGAGCTAACGGAAGAAGTTGTCGCTGAAATTGAGGGGTACATTTCTGATCTACGAACGATTGACATATCGCTCGTTCCGCTTTGTTATTTTCGCTTCGTTAACATTTTCCGATTTCTTATCCACCTTGAAATCGTTCGCTAACGATCGCTGATTTTACAACAACACTTTCAATAGTTCTTACGTCTAATCGTTCAAAATCCACATTTCTTACAACGATTTTGATAGAAATCGAAAATGGTGAATTGTCATACCAAACGTTTGGTAAAAATCAGTCGTTGACATACATTTCAGCAGAAAATGTTTAGTTTCAGCATATCACCAAATCAAACTTCTTTCATAACATTATAATTATAACAGAGATTACAATCTCCGAGCCGAACTTCTTTCATAACATTATAATTATAACAGAGATTACAATCTCCGAGCCGAAACTTCAAAAAAATATTGATATAAAAGTGAAAACTGAACCAAAATTTTGTTTCACGACACACCATAATGTTGAATTTACCCCGACTGTTTAGGAGTTTCAGTTGTGGAAAAACATACATTTTAAAGATACAAATAAACTTGTCTAACTCCTAAACCATATGCTCTGTTGCGAATTTTCACTGGCACATTGTTATATTCTTCTTCTTTTTCAGAAATAGTATCGCGCAAAAAAACTCAGTCGCAAACAATTTACTAAAATTATGTTCTAAGGAAGAATTTTTATTTGAAAATATAATGTTGGAAGAACCTGGGACCCCGAGCAGTTGCTCGGAATTTTTTTCCAAAAGTTGCCAAGTTTTATGAGTTAGGTTTAATGGGGCGAAAAATTTTAAAAATAAAAGTTTTGGTTTTTTGCTGTGTGAATTGTAAAAAAAGGCCGTTCTATCGTTTTCAAGGAAGGGATTTTTTTGAATTTTTTAAACAGTTTTGCCTTGAAAATATTGACACTGTTTATAAATTTCTTGAAGTTTCACAAAACAAAACAAAAATATTTGAATATATATTGACATTTTATTTCAGAACAAAACAAAATTTTAAAACAAAAACAAAACAATGTCAATAAATTATTCACACACTTGTTGATCAACCACTTTAATAGAGAAAAAAAACCACAAAAATAAATTTTTTCGAAAAAAACACCTCGACAGATCGATTTGCAATCTCTCAATCTCGCTAATATGTGCATATCAAAGAAATCCTTAGAGCCGTTTTCGACCTCAAAAAAGCTACTTTTATAGCTTTTTTATAGCTAATATTTTCATTTTACTTAAAAGTTTTTCATTCAATTAATAAAACTCATTTGGAACACATCAACGTATTTCTCATTCAGAAAGATTAACTGAAATATATAAAGCACATCGAATTTATTTTTGCTAGCACAATTTCACAAATGCAATATTTTTTTAGGTCAACACTGTTGATATACTTATATGAACGCTAAGAGGAAAAGAGAAATCATAACAAAATTATTAAAGCCGTAGATCATGTGAAGAAAAGAGAAATCCTAGTGTACAATGTATTTTCCTAAAGAAAAATTAAACACAGCTTTGACATACCACCGATTTCACGTAAAGCTTGTAATGATGAACTACTCGCTACGTAAAAGTTGAAAAATGCGAATTTAGAAGCGAATCGTTCAGGAGCGAGCAAGTTAATCGCTAACGATTCGGAGATCAGAAATGCACACATGATTTCCACGACGAAGAGGTGGATCACCAGGAGGTCATCACTGCAGCTGCAGCAGCCCGTGATGAATTGGCACGGAGTGTAAGTGTTTAAGCGCAGTAAGCCACAATTAGTCCTTTTGAGGATCGGAGTAAAAAACAAATTGTCCTTTTCAGGACTGCATCAAATCAAAGAGATAAAAATTTTAATAAAAGAATTGCTTTGATTATTAGTTTCATTATTAAACGTATTATTATTATTGTACATATTATATATATACTTGTGTTATACTTATATACTATTACATTATATACTGTTATACTTATATATATACACACTTATATGTATATACATAATATACTTATTATACTTATAACATATACTACTATAATTACATATACATATACATATTAATTTATATACATACTATTATATTATACTTATATTACACTTACTTATATTATACTTATATACCATTGCATTGCATGCCAATGCAATGGAAATCCAACATAAAATTATATTTATTACTGAGATTAATCAGCTGCTTGTCTGCGCCGCGGATCAGTTAACATTTCCAACGCATTGCAAAGCCTTTGTTGGTTATTTGCAAAGCGTTTCAGCGCAATGCAAATATTTTCTTGATTATTTGCAATACGCTGGATCTAAGTGGACATATCTTTTTGGTAATCTGTCTGCTCGTGGGACAAAACCACGCCCTCTTCCTCCTTGCGGCGCTTTGGTCTTGGACCAACAGTTGTGTCCACAGCGGAAGATGAGGCAGCGGCGGAAGTTGAGGCAGCTGCGGAAGTTGAGGCTGCAGCGGAAGTTGAAGCAGCAGTGGAAGTGAACACGGCGGGAGGAGTTTGCGTTGGTGAAGGAGAACTTTTAATTATTTGATGAACCAAGTTATCAAATTGAAGCTCTGGTGACTTTCACGAATTTTGACTTTCTGGTAATTTTCACGAATATTTACCGCCTTCACCACTCATATCTTCATGAGAACGCTTTTGCGGCGTTTTAGGCACACCATGTATCTGGCCTTTTGACGCAACGGTTGTTCCCAGGCCAAGTATTTGCTCAACTTCACTCTCTGTTGGAGTGAGAATGAGTTGACAATATGGCCCTCCTGCTTGCTTCATTTCAGCTGCGTTCACCCCTTTTTTTTACGTCGTTTCAGGTCACTTCAGACCTATAATTATAATAATAACAAGTAAGAGCGTTAACTTTAGCCTGGCCGAATCTTATATACCCTACACCTGCACGTGTGAAAAATTAGGCGCCCACAACGTCTACGTCTACGTTAAAACGAGAGAGAATTGCACAAAACGTATATATAGAATATACTATATACTATTGCTTTAAATAAAATTAATAAAACTAATATATGTATATATATTACATACATACATACATATGTATTCAGTAATGATCGTTTCACTATATTTATTTTTCAAAAAAAGCACCGGGTATTGCACTTACCTAGCTATTCGCTGGCATATTTAATAAAAAATTCAAAATTTCAAATGAAACAAATCAATATTCAAACTCAAGTTTCCAAATAGTCAATATTTAATATATTCTGAATAATAATGCTATGCACTCAGTTGGTTTTATGCATGCACCAATGTTACCTCCATTATTATACATATATGTACACTCGTACCAGAGATAAGGAGATAGGAAACTTCGTTCCCGCCAAAAAATATGTCGAACAAAGACTAAATTTCTTTGTTTATTTTTACGTGGGGACACACGTATAGTATATGTGTGCTGTATGTGAAGTTTACCGCATGTCGTCACGTTTATTTGACATTTTCTTTGTTTATCATTTTATGAGAACAAAAATTTATTAGATTGCGAAAATTGTTTCGCTATTTCGCAAAGAAATTAGGGTTTTTAATGAAGTTAAATCATGCACTGGACTGTGCAAGTGGCACGGCAAGTATTAGGAATTATTAATTCCGGACAGCAATGATGTCATTCGTCAAGAGCAACTGCGCGAGCTAATGGACAATACCAGCATAACCGATCATGATGGCTAAGTTGCATGATTATGTGGAGTTGCAACTACTGGAAGTGGTGATGGTGGTGGCGACGGCGCATCACAAATTGGTAAAAGCTTACCACCACATCATGGCTACAGGTAGAGTGAATGGCATGCTTGCGGAATTTTGAATTTCATAATTTTTTGTGGATTTTTAGGACTTTGGCTTAGCCCTTTTGCCAAAAATTCCATACCGCCAAAACAGAAAGTTATGTCCATACTAGAGAAGGCCAGAAGTGCTATGGACGAAACGTACGGGTATGTTTTATGATCAAAATATATGTATATTCTGTCTTCTTTGGCTAATAAAAAATGTCAAGTCGACTGAGTTTAGAGACCGAAAGATGTGAATTTTTATTGTGAAAGTAAATTTTCCTTTCTTTCATTGCAGACGAGGTTACGACGAACACGTTGCTTACAAGCAACAAGCTTATAATAGCTATAGCTACGGACATGCTCCAACAAATGCGGCTCCTCTGCACGGACCGCAGAACAGTAGTATTAGCGTATCTGTCATAGGTGCACGCGGCCCTTATGGCACACCCGAATACGAACCGGAATATAATTGCAGATTATTATAAGCAAAATTATTCATCTAATAACTTAAATGTTATGTATCGTATAAAAACTTAAATGGTTGCATGCATAAATAAATAAATACGTCGAAGGACTTAAATTCTTAAGGCATTAAATTCTTATTATTTAAAAGGAATGCTTCTTATACCCGAAGGGATGAGGTTATATTCAATTTGTGCTTTCATTTGCAACGCATTAAAGGAGGCGTGGTATAGAAAAGTATATATATTCTGGCTCAGAATCACCTCATAAGTCGATTTGGCCATGTCCGTCCGTCCGTCGGTAGAAATCACGATTAAGGGAGAACGAATAGAGCTATGAAATTTGGGACGAATATACTTTGTCATAATAGGCTGCTTGGTATTAAATACAATACTAACATAGTTATTTGGAACACATATGCAATCTTGCGTCCTGGAAAATTATAACTTCGCAACCATGTTCGTTATCGAACTTTTGAAATTTTTCTAGGATGTTTAGCTATTGCAGCAAAGATAAAAGGAAAGAAAATTACTCATAACTACTGAAAATAAAAAATACTTCTAAACAAACAAATGGCGGAATTCTGTACATGTAATTAACATTATTTGTATCGTTAAATACAATATCCATAAATAAAATAGAAGATTTCATCTAATTAGATTACATTAAATTAGATAATCTAATTACATTAGATTTTTTTATGTTAATCTGCACTTGCAATGATATTTAACCTTAAAATACTATTCCCAAATGGGTTCTAATTAAGTAAAAAAATATTGAAAAGTAAAATGGATATTAAATAAACTAAATATTGGCATAAATAAATAAATAAAAATTGATGTCGTCGAATTCATTACTTATATGAATAATTAATTAAGTTGCTATCTCAATACAAACGATTTGACTTAAAAATCTGAATTGTCATTGGGGTCTCAAAGCTGAACCCTCTTCGTCCCGATCACTCTTCATCGTGGGTCTCATAGTTGAGTTTCTATTTTCAATTAACCCCTCCCCCGCGAACGCGACGCATAACACAACGGAACGAACAATGACTTTCCTATACGAAAAACCCCGTTCCCTTTCCTTCACACTCTTCATCCTTGGTCTGTTAGTTGAGTTTCTGAAAAGCATTTTTCAGGTTTTTCACAAACACTACTTTACGTCAGAGTTGCATATTTTAGCATATTTCAGCAGTTTCCTATCTCCTTATCTCTGACTCGTACAATGATAAAAAAAATTTAATTAGGGAGTTTTACATCAACAGTTATCAAACATGTTTCTAGTTAACAAATTGATTAATGTGAAAATTAATATTTGAAAGTAAACAAAAAATTTAATGCTTCACTCTCACAAATTAAATACGTCAATTTAATTTTTTAATGGACGGAAGTTGGCCAGTAAAAAATTGCACGAAGAGGAAATAATTTTCGTTCTAATTTGCTTTTTTTAGTTATATAGTAAAAAAAATAGTAAAAGTTAGTGCTTTCTAGTGTTAGCAAGCACTAACATATTTTCTTTATTTTATGTTTTAACGTGTTTTTATAAATTTTTTTTATAAATTTTTAAAAATTTTATACTATTTTTAAATGCATACATATAAATTCATAAATATGTACACGCTTAAGTTTACCGTTTGAGCCATGCCCCAATTTTTTTGCATTTTTATACCCTACACCCGAAGGGATGAGGGTATATTCACTTTGTTCTTCCGTTTGTAACGCATTAAAGGAGGCGTGGCAGGTATAGAAAAGTATATATATTCTGGCTCAGAATCACCTCTTGATTCGATTTAGCCATGTCCGTCCGTCTGTCTGTCTGTCTGTCTGTCTATCTGTAGAAATCACGATTACGGGAGAACGAATTAAGCTATCCATGAAATTTGGCACGAATATACATTGTCATCATAGGCTGTTTGGTATTGAAAATGAGGAAAATCGGATTAGTGCCACGCCTACTTTTCAATGCAAATGTAAATTTTCCCATGCTTATAGCTCATTTTCTCAGCTTGTAGAGCGAATTTAAAGCTAAAATTTTATTCTCGAGTCCACCGTCTTAGACTAAAATATATTCTGAAAAATTGGCGTGACACGCCCACTTATATACCATACCATATAATGAGGTGTTTCGTAGGAAAAGCGGTGTTGGAGACGAGTTAATAGATAAAATTTGCTAACTGTAAATTAAAAAAAAGTAGGTGTCACCCGCCCACTTTTTATCACTTCGACAGATGCGGGTGTAGGGTATATGAAGATAACGCTCTTACTTGTTTGTTGTTGTTGTTGTTTATGGAGCTGATTCTAATGAAGCAATCGGTTTTTGTCGCTCTCTTCTAGGTTACGAGTTATAGCTCTCTAAAGTTTGGAATTGATATGCCTATAACTCATAAACCAGAGAAGTTATTTCGATTATATGCCCTCTTACCGGTACCGTTAGAAAGCCCTCTAAAAGACCTTCAATTTCTTTAATATAACATTTTTCCGAAAACTGTATATTTTGGAACTTTTTTTTTACATTTAATAATTTTTTTCGTTTCAAAGTGTGTAATTAACCTATTAAATCTTTGGAATAACAATTAAGCTGATACCGTAAGCTCGCGCGATTTTTTCTTAAAAATTTTTCGCCTGCGGCACAGATTCAAAAAATTTTCTTATTATGTAAAAATTTCAAATATTTTAAAAAATATTACGTGAAACCAACAATTCCCAACAATAGATTAATAACTTAATAGTAGTATAATGGAAAAAAGTAGTTTTTACTTACGTTCTTCTGACCTTTAAGAGCTATTTTCTCCTCAATATATACAGTTTTACATATATTGTTATATGTTACATATACAGTTTTCGGAAAAATTTTATATCAAAGAAATTGAAGGGCTTTTAGAGAGCTTTCTAACGGTACCAATATGATAGAAATATCTTCTCTGGTTTATGAGTTATAGGAATGTCAATTCCAAACTTTAGAGGTCAATAACTTTTAAACTAGAGGAGAGCGACAAAAACTGATGGCTTTATTAGAATCAGCTCCAAAAACAACAACAACAACCAAAAATGAAAAAAAATTGGGGCATGGCTCAAACGGTAAACCTGTTCCCTTGTAAATACATAAATACCCACGCATACGCAATTACCAGAATAGACAAATTGCCTTACGGCAACAATGTATTGAATACTATATTTCAATTGAAAGCTAATAGCCTGTACTTTTCAATAACTCTACTAATAGGATGCTTTTGTATATTTTTTTTTTTTAAAAAACAAGCTTTTTAACAAAAAATTTTTTAAATTGTTTAGAAGGTAATTTCTCCTAAATTAATGCAAATTTTGAAGAAAGGTATTTTGCATAAAATGTGGGCAATAAGAAATTATTTAAAACGGTACTCATATCAACTTTATGGCATGTACAGTTTAGGAGATATCACAGTAATGCCCGGTTTTTCAGTGCTAGCTTAAACTCAAGTTTAGCTAAACCACCTCCAAGGCTCAAGCTTCACTCTTAAGCCTGTCGGGTTTCACAGTGCGGTTTATGTCATAGGCTTAGCTAAGACACATTTGTGGTGCTATTGTGAGTTATTTTTGTAAATTATCTATTGTGAACGGGTCTCGCAGTCGGTATATGTCAAAAATTATTATGAACTTCAAAATTATGAATGAAAAAATTATTATATTCAAAAAGTCGTTATATGTCAAAAGTTATTATAAACTTAAAAATTATGAATAAAAAAGTTATTATATTTATGTTGTAAAAAGCAATTTGGCTTTGTTAAATTATTTAAATTTAATTTTAATGTAATAAAAGAGTGAAACTTGTGTTTCACCCCAACACACGAATTGTTGAAAAGCACAATTGACGTATAAAAATTAATTTATTAAATAAAAGCGACATATGTCAATTTGTTGTTTCAAAAATTGAAATCTAAAGCTTAAGCCCAGGAAATCTACCGCTTAAGTTAGGCGTCACTTTAAGTTAAGCTTATATCTTAAACTCGCACTGTAAAACGCCTCAAAAAGATAAACTGGAGTTTAAGCCTCAGGTGGAGCTTAAGCTTGCACTGAAAAACCGGGCATAAAAGTTTTAAATTTTGAATGGCTATAACTCCTAAACCATGAGAATTTTCCGCTTTTTTACCACTATTAGGTTTAGTATATTTGAAAGAAAGGCCAACTCTGTTGGGCTTAAAATCAACACCGAAAAAACGAAATACTTTCTAAGAACGAAAACAAGAAGAAGACTGCAGAATCTCGTTATAGGTGATCATATTTTTGAAGCAGCTAGAGAGTTCAAATACCTTGGGGTAAATTTTAGCTATGATAGAGATTCAAAAGTAGCAGTGACGGAACGAACACAAGCAGCAAACAAAGCACTCTGTGCCAACTTAAACTTTTTTAAGTCTAAAATGCTATCTAAGAACGTTAAAAACAGATTATATAAAACAATAAAGGCCGTATTATTGCCGTTTGGCTGTGAAACATGGATACTAAAAGCAGATGAAGCAAGGCAACTGGAAACTTTTGAACGTTAAATATTGAGAAAAATTTTCGGTCCAGTTGCAAATGAGGATGGCAGCTATAGATCAAGATACAACCATGAGTTAAACAACATGATAAATCACGAAAACGCTACCAGGTTCGTGAAAGCGCAGAGATGGCCGGGTCATCTATCAAGAATGCCGGAGAGCAGAACGGCAAGAAAAATATTCAACAGTTATCAAACTGGAAACAGAGCACGAGGAAGACCCAGAAAAAGATGGCTAGATGCAGTAGAAGAGGACCTGAGCGCAATGCAAAAAGGCCGTAGTCTTGACATTTGGCTGTGAAACATGGATACTAAAAGCAGATGAAGCAAGGCAACTGGAAACTTTTGAACGTAAAATATTGAGAAAAATTTTCGGTCCAGTTGCAAATGAGGATGGCAGCTATAGATCAAGATACAACCATGGGTTAAACAACATGATAAATCACGAAAACGTTACCAGGTTCGTGAAAGCGCAGAGATGGCCGGGTCATCTATCAAGAATGCCGGAGAGCAGAACGGCAAGAAAAATATTCAACAGTTACCAAACTGGAAACAGAGCACAAGAAAGACCCAGAAAAAGATGGCTAGATGCAAAAGAAGAGGACCTGAGCGCAATGCAAATACAAAATTGGCGAGCAGTAGCGCAAAATAGGGATAAATGGAGGCGAATCGTTGAACAAGCAATGGCTCACCGAGGGCTGTCCTAGCTAAGAAGAAGAAGAAGGTTTAGTAGTAGTTTTTTTTGCAAAAAAAAACCTCATGGCCGCAAAATAGACTTTTTCCAGATTTTTCAGTGAATATTCACTGTGGTTGTGTCTGGCAACTATGATCTGCTGACATCCTAGATGTAGAAAAGATACTTTATAGGCACTTTCTCTGTGCAGGGTTTATAGCAATAAATATACGCGAAGAAAAGAGATGTTGGTATAAAGTTAAAAAACCGCCTGTAAATTAAACAATGTTCAGAAGTTATATTCGTTAGCATGAATTTCGCGGAATTCTGGTTACAAATTTTTTTAAATATTTTGTGCTTATATTGCAAAATATATTAGTTGTATATCTAAAGTAAAGTAATATAATCGATCTAAATGTGTATTTATGTGTTTTTATATAAATACAAATAATATAAATGCATGTGTTTTTATACAAAATCTTGAAGCCTTCGAAAAAAACAAAGCAAAAACAAGAAGAACTCTCCTGTCTGCGTATACGATATAGCCCACTCATATTTTCATTGGGAGTTAATTCATACTTTTTTGGGAGTTAATTCATATTTGGAAAAAGTTGAGAGTTGATTCAAATTTCCATTAGGAGTTAATTTGTATTTTTTTGGGAGCTAATTCATATTTCAAAAAGTTGGGAGTTAATTCATATTTTCATTGGGAGTTAATTCATATTTTTTGAGAGTTAATTAATTTTAATTGGGAGTTAATTCATACTTAAAAAAGTTGGAAGCTAATTCACATTTTCTTTGGAAGTTAATTCATATTGTTTTGGAGTTAATTAAGTTTAGTTGGGAGCTAATTCATATTCGAAAAAAGTTGGGAGTTAGTTCATTTTTGCATTGGGAGTTAATTCATATTTTTATTGGGAGTTAATTCATTTTTTTGGGATTTAATTCATTGGGAGTTAATTCATAGCGCCATATTTTCATTGCGAATTAATTCATATTTTTTTGGGAGTTATTCCATATTTTTATTGGGAGTTAATTCATATTTTCATTGGGAATTAATTCATATTTTTTTAGGAGTTATTTTGAATTTTTTTATTCTTTCTTTAAATAACTAAAATAAATTTAGTTATTTTAAAATTTTTTCGTATTTGAAAAAATTAGGGGTTAATTCATATTTTCATTGGGAGTTAATTTATATTTTTTTGGGAGTTAATTCATATTTTCATTGGTAGTTAATTCATATTTTTTGGGAGTTAATTCATATCTGGAAAAAGTTGGAAGTTAATTCATATTTTTTTTGGAGTTAATTCATACATATTTTCATTGGGAGTTAATTCATATTTTTTGGGAGATAATTCATATTTGGAAAAAGTTAATTCACATTTTCTTTGGGAGTTAATTCATATCTTTTGAGAGTTAATACATATTTTCATTGGAAGTTAATTCATATTTTTTGGGAGGTAATTTTAATTGGGAGCTAATTCATATTTGAAAAAGTTGGGGGTTAATTCATATTTTCGTTAGGAGTTAATTCATATTTTTTGAGAGTTAATTCATTTTAAGTGGGAGTTAATTCATACCCGAAAAAAGTTGGGAGTTAATTCGTATTTTCATTGGGAGTTAATTCATATTTTTTTAGGAATTAATTCATACTTGGAAAAAGTTGGGAGTTAATTCATATTTTATTGAGAAATAATTCATTTTTTTGGGAGTTAATTCATTGGGAGTTAATTCATATTTTGATTTGGGAGTTAATTCATAGCGCCCATTTTTATAGCTAATGTGCTTATCCGGTAAACACAAAACAGCACAATTTATATTTGTCATAGAAAAAGTCATATATATATTGAATATTATATATATATATATGTATATATATACATAAATAGATTAAATGAAAAAAAACTAAAATATTTTCATATATCACAATAATTTCCATAGCTAATGTGCTTATCCGGTAAACACAAATCAGCACAATTCTACACAATTGTATTTGTTATTTTCCAAATTTTTTGTTTATCAACAAATTTCACGCTAAATTTATGTGTAAATGTAAGGGCTGTCCTCATGCGAAAAAATTGCAATTGCATGTAAAAATTGTAGTAGTTTTTTTTTATTTTCAACATTTTCAACGTTTTTTACAAAAAAAACACAGTTTTACCCTCGTTACCCAAGTTCTATTGTAGGCTAAAATTTTCCCAAGTGTACAGACAGCAACAAAAGACAAGTCACCCTTGGGGAAAGGGCAGAGATAAGGAGATAGGAAACTGCTGAAATATGCTAAAATATGCAACTCTGACGTAAAGTAGTGTTTGTGAAAAACCTGAAAAATGCTTTTCAGAAACTCAACTAACAGACCAAGGATGAAGAGTGTGAAGGAAAGGGAACGGGGTTTTTCGTATAGGAAAGTCATTGTTCGTTCCGTTGTGTTATGCGTCGCGTTCGCGGGGGAGGGGTTAATTGAAAATAGAAACTCAACTATGAGACCCACGATGAAGAGTGATCGGGACGAAGAGGGTTCAGCTTTGAGACCCCAATGACAATTCAGATTTTTAAGTCAAATCGTTTGTATTGAGATAGCAACTTAATTAATTATTCATATAAGTAATGAATTCGACGACATCAATTTTTATTTATTTATTTATGCCAATATTTAGTTTATTTAATATCCATTTTACTTTTCAATATTTTTTTACTTAATTAGAACCCATTTGGGAATAGTATTTTAAGGTTAAATATCATTGCAAGTGCAGATTAACATAAAAAAATCTAATGTAAATTGTTTTATACGCTCAAATCCGCCACTATTTTTTACCAGAAACTGTATGACCTATTTTTTTAACAATTCACGCAAAATAAAACATTATAAAATCAAATTGATTGTCCAATTAAAATAAAAGAGCAGACATAAAATGACGTTGGTATACTCTCATATTTTCGTTCACCTCGCCATTGAATTTGCCGATACTAGTGTTGCCCGTTTGTATAGAACGCACCTATTTTTGCGCCTCTTATGAATTCTGGTACCAAAGCAGTGTTGCGGTATGCTACAATATGAAATAAAGTTAATGTTTTTTTTAATTACTAAATATATAAGTGCATAAATGTGCTTGAACTGTTAACAAAACGTTCATTCTTGCTTCACGGAGTACAAATTACTTCCTAGAATAGAAAATTATAGTGTTCTTTACACCGAGTGCTACAAAAAGTACTTTTACCTTTTTCGTACTTTCTAAATTTCGTTTTGTTAACGTAAAATGTACCGCTGCTTTATAATATGATTGATTTTTTCACCACAATTGAAGAAATGAATAAATTTTAGATGAAATCTTTTATTTTATTTATGGATGTTGTATTTAACGATACAAATAATGTTAATTACATGTACAGAATTCCGCCATTTGTTTGTTTAGAAGTATTCCTTATTTTCAGTAGTTATGAGTAATTTTCTTTCCTTTTATTTTTGCTGCAATAGCTAAACATCCTAGCAAAATTTCAAAAGTTCGATAACGAACATGGTTGCCAAGTTATAAATCTCCAGGACGCAAGATTGCATATGTGTTCCAAACAACCATGTTGGTATTGTATTTAATACCAAGCAGCCTATTATGACAAAGTATATTCGTCCCAAATTTCATAGCTCTATTCGTTCTCCCTTAATCGTGATTTCTACAGACGGACGGACGGACATGGCCAAATCGACTTATGAGGTGATTCTGAGCCAGAATATATATACTTTTCTATACCACGCCTCCTTTAATGCGTTGCAAACGAAAGCACAAATTGAATATAACCTCATCCCTTCGGGTATAAGAAGCATTCCTTTTAAATAATAAGAATTTAATGCCTTAAGAATTTAACTCCTTCGACGTATTTATTTATTTATGCATGCAACCACTTAAGTTTTTATACGATACATAACATTTGAGTTATTAGATGAATCATTTTGCTTATAATAATCTGCAATTATATTCCGGTTCGTATTCGGGTGTGCCATAAGGGCCGCGTGCACCTATGCCAGATACGCTAATACTACTGTTCTGCGGTCCGTGCAGAAGAGCCGCATTTGTTGGAGTATGTCCGAAGCTATAGCTATCATAAGCTTGTTGCTTGTAAGCAACGTGTTCGTCGTATCCTCGTCTGCAATGAAAGGAAGGAAAATTTACTTTCACAATAAAAATTCACATCTTTCGGTCTCTAAACTCAGTCGACTTGACATTTTTTATTAGCCAAAGAAGACAGAATATACATATATTTTGATCATAAAACATACCCGTACGTTTCGTCCATAGCACTTCTGGCCTTCTCTAGTATGGACATAACTTTCTGTTTTGGCGGTATGGAATTTTTGGCAAAAGGGCTAAGCCAAAGTCCTAAAAATCCACAAAAAATTATGAAATTCAAAATTCCGCAAGCATGCCATTCACTCTACCTGTAGCCATGATGTGGTGGTAAGCTTTTACCAATTTGTGATGCGCCGTCGCCACCACCATCACCACTTCCAGTAGTTGCAACTCCACATAATCATGCAACTTAGCCATCATGATCGGTTATGCTGGTATTGTCCATTAGCTCGCGCAGTTGCTCTTGACGAATGACATCATTGCTGTCCGGAATTAATAATTCCTAATACTTGCCGTGCCACTTGCACAGTCCAGTGCATGATTTAACTTCATTAAAAACCCTAATTTCTTTACGAAATAGCTAAACAATTTTCGCAATCTAATAAATTTTTGTTCTCATAAAATGATAAACAAAGAAAATGTCAAATAAACGTGACGACATGCGGTGAACTTCACATACAGCACACATATGCTATACGTGTGTCCCCACGTAAAAATTAACGAAGAAATTCAGTCTTTGTTCGACATATTTTTTGGCGGGAACGAAGTTTCCTATCTCCTTATCTCTGGGAAAGGGTCACCGTGTAATATACTTCTCATAGAGAGAAAAAAGTGAATAGTAGATCACTTGAGTACATGGAGTACTGATGTCCAGACATGAAGTGCAGTCTGGAACGCAAATAAAATTTTTATGTTTTAACTTTATTTTCAAACACGTCTTGATTGTTCGGAAGCCAGATGAGAAGTGGAAACTAAACCTGGAGCAGAGAATACGAGAAAAGACACTTCGAATTCGCCACTCAACACATATGCATTTTTGCTGGAATTTCACTACCACTTTCACAAAAAATTGCAAAAAACTCGTACTTCGCCGCAAAAAAATCGTACTTCGCCGCGAAGCATGTATCGCATGCACGCATTTAAAATTTTATTTAGGGGGTGCTTTTCGAAACGTCAAAAAATATATTTGAGAAATTAAAGTTTTGTTTATGCTTATAATATAAATATATTATAAGAAAATATTTGTTGATTTAATTGTGATAAATGTACTTGTTGCCTTAATTTTATGCGAATTCATCGTATATATTGTGCTTCTATTTTTATGCAATGGTATCTTGCAATACAATGATTCATAATTTTAGGAATAAAAATAATAGAAATAATAAATCAGTTACAATTTCAAAGGTAATATTCCTGTGTATTATCATAAAAAGACTAGCAACGGGGACAAACGTGAGGGTATACTCACTTTATGCTTCCGTTTGTAAAACATCAAAGGAGGCGTGGCAGTATAGAAAAGTAAATATATTCTGGCTCACGAATAGTATTTGTCACCATAGGCTTTTTGGTACGACTACTTTTTATAGAAAATATGAATTTTCTCGTGGTGACAAAAACCACGATTACAGGAAAACGAGTGGAACCATCATCATGAAATATTCTGTTTTATTTAGAGCTCTCTAATTTCGAAAATTATCGGTTCACCACGCCTACTTTTTAGGTAAATATTAATGCATCTTTTTAGGTAAATATTAATTTGAGACCTGAATTTCTCAGCTTGTAGTTCGGATCCGAAGCTGAAATTTCAGTGCCGCGTTTACCGTGTTAGTGAGACTCATCGCACAAAAAATTAGCGTGACACGCCCACTGGTATACCATAGCATATAATGCATATAATATGAATGTGGGCGTCTTCCGCCCACTCTTTATCCTCACTTCGACAGATGCGGGTGTAGGGTATATGAGCTTCGGCTAGGCCAAAGTTAACGCTCTTACTTGTTCTAAACTAAATTTTTTTTAAATGATTTTCTTCGACCGCCTTAAATTGTAAAAAGGAATGAAACATTTTTTTAATCGCGTTAAATCTCATTCGCGAAGAAAAGTTCGCGCTAAAATAGAAAATTTGTATATTTGAAAATAATATATTGTAAATCCATTTGGGGCAACAAAACTCTCTTTTGCGCCTTCTATTTTAGATTTCGGAAACTTCACCTTTGTTTGTTTACATATGGTGAAAAATTAATTTTAGAAATCCTATCAGAGAAATTGATCAGAATTGATGATTGATCTTTTGAATATAAGTTCAAAATAATAATAGTAAAAAACAAATAAGCGCGAAGTAAAACATGCCTTTTAGTGTTCATCACATTTTAAAGGAGTCTTTAAGAAGAAAAACCTTGCAATGGGAAGAAAGTGTCAAAAACCGCTACATTATTATTTTGTTCAATGTATTTATTTTATTAATATAGCAAATTAAACTTAAGCGTTTGCTTTTTGTCGCAGATTTGCCATTAACATAAATAAAAAATTATTTTGTATATGTATATGTTTACATTATTTCGCATACATCGTTTCGTTTCAACATAACATAAATATTAGTGTCTCTTCTATCTGAGGCGAATCGTTATGGAACTCATAATTACTTATAGGCACCGGCCCATGCAGGCACTTTCGTTAGATTTAGTTGTTGTGATTTCTTCTATGCTTTTCTGTGACATCATCTGCTCAGGAGCTTCCATTTCCAAAAATTTCCATTTCGCCATAATCTTCATAATGAATTTTTTCAATTATGCGCTGGCGTTTAGACGATTTATCCGGACTATTGTAGGAAGAGGAAGAACAGAAGTAATGATTTCCTGTGGAGTCCTTGTGCATCGATTTATCGGTACAATCATTAATTACTGATCATCAGTACTAATCATTAATGTACTGATCGGGATTATTAATAGCATGTCGTCATTTCGTTGCTCTTTGGTATGGAAGCTTGTGTTGTGTATCTCAAAGACAAGGAAAACTTGTATATACATATTTCTATTATTTTCATGTTCTTTGCATCCGTTAAGTTGGGCAATGAGAGTGCAGACTTGTCAACAGATCACGATGTTGTAGCCTAAAAATAAGATATTAGAATTTAGCATATTCTTTGATAACACCACTTATCTCGGACTTTAACTCAGAATCAGATTCCTGGTTACTTCTGTCACTGTTGGCATCATCAGCACTCTAAAAATTAATAATTTTATTTTATATAAAACTGTTTTTGTCTGTTCTTTACCTTTTCTAAAATATTATTTATATCTTCATCTGTGCTGTGTTTCATCTTTGGTGTTACCAAGTCATTAATTGTGCACAGTGGAAACACTTCTAAATCCATACTAATGGTGTTTCCTTTAATGGTCGTCAAAAAGAATCATAGTATCAGCGTTCTAACGGAAGGGATTACGAGTTGCAGTTAGTTAAGGTTCAATAAACTTTCAGTTCAATTTTAACAATTTACTTGGGCGTTTAGTTGGTGTCCTGGAAATTTTAAATTGCTCGCGCCCAAAAGACCATGATTTGATTTCTCAAAAGCACACCTTCCATGTTATTGTTATATCCACCACATTCAGTGTAGTTAATCTCTTCAATTATATCGTCTTTAATATGTGAAGTAAATTTTTGGAGTTGTAAATGGCTAGTTGTACAAAATATACAATTAAATGCAAAAATGTCGACAATGGTAATTTTGCAAACACGTGTCGACATGGTAATTTCACTGCACTTGTGAAAATCACTAAGCTTCGCCATGGTGATAGATGGATGTAATTATTAATTACAGCTATCTCCTCGGGTTATAATTCAGTAATACATTTGATAAAGATTGTTTATTTAGATAGATTAAACCTATTAGATAGGTTAGAAGCAAAATTTTAGATTTACTTATTGAAGAAACAATTTGACAACTGAGTATGGTGGAAATATGAAACAATTAATATTTTTCACCATACGTAGTATTAGCAAACAAGAACAACAATATGGTGCATCTCACGTACTGCGTACGTGAATTCAACATTGCTATAAAAAACGCTGTCAAACCGAATTTTGTAAACAGCGAATTGGAAGTGTCCTTTCTCGTGTCCTTTTTCTCTGCCTGGAACCTTAAAGCCCGAACACATCAAATGCTTCTTTGCTGATGTAATGAAAGAATTACATTGGCTCTTAGGGGAAACGAGAAAAAAACATGGTCGCTTTTCTCCCAGCGGTACCCCGCTACCGATTGATCTATTTCGTATTTTGCATCTACTCTTCTGATTTTTGTTGTTGTTTGTTTTGCCTCGTTTTTTTTTTTTGTTGTTTGTTTAAGTTTTTCCTCTTAGCTTCGCCGCTTGTAACTGTATTTATTGAAATTTTATTGTGTTCTGCTTTCCGAGTTTGACAACTCCTGCTGCTTGCTGCAGATGCAGCTATGTGTTCAGGCTATTAACTGCAACCCACGGAAATAAGTTGTACACAACACGGAAAGCAGAGATAACGAGATAGGAAACTGCGTCAAGGCTCGAAAAACTTGCAATTCTGATCTGCGATTTGACGCCAAATCGTAAAGTAGTGTTCGTGAAAAAGCCAAAAATTCAGCTCAGAAACTCAACATTACAGACCCTTGATGAAGAGTGTCGTGGAAAGGGAACGGGGTTTTTTGTATAGGAAACTGAAAGTTACGTGCTCCTGTTGTGGGTGAGACGTTTGCGGCGGAGGGGTTACTACAAGAGAAACTCAACATTACAGACCTGGATGAAGAGTAATCGGGACGGAGAGGGTTCAGCTTTGAGACCCCATTGACAATTCAGATTTTTAAGTCGAATCGTTTGTTTTGAGATAGCAACTTAGTTAATTATTCACATAAATAATGAATTCGAAGACATCAATTTTTATTTATTTATTTATGCCAATTATTTAGTCTATTTAATATCCATTTTACTTTTAAATAGTTTATTACTTAATTATAACCTATTTGGGAAAAGTATTTGAAGGTTAGAAATCATTGCAAGTGCAGATTAACAGCAAAAAATCGAATGTAAATTGTTTTATACGCTCAAATCCGCCACTATTTTATACAAGAAACTGTATGACCTATTCTATGAAGAATTCAAGCAAAAGAAATCATTGTAAAATCAAATTGATTATCCAATTAAAATAAAAAAGCAGACATAAAATGGCGTTGGTATATCCTCAAATTTTTCGTTCACCTCGCCATTGAATTTGCCGATACTAGTGTTGCCCGTTTGTATAGAACGCTTCTATTTTTGCGCCTCTTATGAATTCTGGTACCAAAGCAGTGTTGCCGGTATGCTACAATATGAAATAAATTTAATGGTTTTCTTAATTACCAAATAAATAAGTGCATAAATGTGCTTGAACTGTTAACAAAACGTTCATTCTTGCTTCACGGAGTACAAATTACTTCCTAGAATTATAGTGAAAATTATAGTGTTCTTTACACCGAGTGCTGCAAAAAGTACTTTTACCTTTTTCGTACTTTCTGAATTTCCTTTTGTTAACGTAAAATGTAACGCTGCTTTATAATATCATTGATTTTTTCACCACAATTGAAGAAATTAATAAATTTTAGATGAAATCTTCTATTTTATTTATGGATATTGTATTTAACGATACAAATAATGTTAACTAAATGTACAGATTTCCGCCATTTGTTTGTTTAGGTGTATTCTTTATTTTCAGTAGTTATGAGTAACTTTCTTTCCTTTTATCTTTGCTGCAATAGCTAAACATTCTAGCGAAATTTCAAAAGTTCAATAACGAAAATGGTTGTAAAGTTATAAATCTTCTGGACGCAAGATTGCATATGTGTTCCAAAAAACCATGTTGGTATTGTATTTAATACCAAACAGCCTATTATGACCAAGTATATTCGTCCCAAATTTCACAGCTCTATTAGTTCTCCCTTAATCGTGATTTCTACAGACGGACGGACTGACAGACTTACAGGCAGACGCCTCCTTTAATGCGATACAAAGGGAAGCACAAAGTGAATCTATCCCTTATCCTTTCGGGTGTAGGGTAAAAAAGAATTGCTTTTAAATAATAAGAATTTAAGTTCTTTCATGTATTTATTTACTTATGCATACAACCACATTAAGTGTTTATCCGATACATAATATTTAAGTTATTAGATGAATAATTTTTCCTACAATATTATGTAGTAACATTTAAATATACAGTCTGAATTATAAAAATAATATGTTGCACATTTCATTGTTCTTTTGATTTAAAGCTAAAGTAAATCCGGCGGATTTGTGCGTAAGTAAATCGAGAAACCGTGTGGCCAAGTACAGCAACGCCCGTACTAGAAAAAAATACAAAAACATCACATAAAACACTTAAATAATAATTTAATCATTAATTAAAGTACCTTTTCTTAATTTCTGCATTTGCGTTGCGATTCCAAATGCTAAGTTCATTTCCATTTCCATTCCACTTCCATTCAAATCGATTGACTGAGCCCCGAGCAATTGCATTAAGACCGTGGCTCCCGACGATAGTATCACATAGTGTTCATGATTGTGCGACAAGGTGGTGCCTTGATACGCTGGCATCGGATCCGATGCGGTTTCATTCAAAACATGACCTATCAACTCCGATTGGCCAGAGAAAAATACCAGAGGTCGCAACAAACTTCCCTGCACTGAAATTTCCATGCCTGCCGTTGCAGGCCAATCATCCTGCTCCAAAATGGCAAGCCGTTCATATACAGCCCCGGCAAGTGCTACTTGCGAGGTCCAGTGCATGATTTAACTTCATTTAAATTCACTAAAAACGCTAATTTCTTTGCAAAAGAGCTGATAATTTTTCACATGCTAAACACTTTTTATCTGTTAAAATAATAAACAAAGAAAATGTCATATAAACGTGACGTCTTGTGGTGAACTACATATACACGACACATACACTATACGTGTTTCACCTAATTACCGAATTTCGTTTTTTTTTGACATATACGATTGGTCTTGACGCAGTTTCCTATCTCGTTATCTCGGAACGCAGTCAAACTTTTTTACTAATACACTCACAACTTTCGAACTGGCAACGAAATTTGCTTGCTAGTAAATTTTTGACAATAGCTGCAAGTAAAATGACAGATGTGTACATTTTGTTTTTGTCTTTTGATAAATGCTTTCAGTGTTGCATGATTGCTTGCATTTATTTTAAAAATCATAATTGTCAAGATTTTCTCAAAAAGGACATTATATTGTTTTGTATATTTACAGAGTGCGAAATATGTATGTTACAAGCTAACGGCCTTATTCATAAAAAATTAGAAACTGCCTTACAAATCTGTTGTAGTAAACAGATTTAACTTTAAAAAGCATTTTAAAAATCTGTTATTCATAAACACATTTTATTCGTTTTGTAATTAGAAATGGTTTTTGACAGATTTTTTACGATGAAACGACATATCGCTTTTGAATTTATTAATTTCTTGGTTCTTATCTAATTGGGTTTGTGATGCAAATAATTTTTAGAAAGGCACATAATAAGGGGGTAATTTTAGGGCTTCAAACACCCCGATCATATTAAAAGTGCATTTAAATTTTTTATTAAATTTTCTGGAGTAAATAAATAATTTATTGTATACCTATTTATTGTTGTATAAGCTTCTCCGAAACTATTATAATGCAACATGAGAAGTTTCAATCAGATTCAGATAATTGCATAAAATATAAAAAAAAGTTCCTAAAAATATGTTGGCCTTCACAATTGTGTATGTCTTAAATGGTTTTACTTTATTTTTAATGTAGGTAAACGTAGACGACCCTGTCTTGGTTAAATTTAAATGTAATCTGAAGCAACTAATATTTGCGACATGTAGGATTTTCATTGTTTACCAAACGGGTCCCAAACGACAAGTTATTTAATACGGCTCGTTTTGCGAGTATGTTCTGCGGAAACTTTTTAATAACCAAATGGAAGAACTTAATAGTAACATAATAACTTATCAATACGACATTTTAATATGTATTGTATTATATATGTATGTACGTAATAATCATGGCGCAAGCTTCGTCACGAACAAAATCCGACTGTGGAACTTTTGACAGATCCCTGAGCTTCTTCATTCATTAGCTGCGTTCCTTTTACCTAATCTAATCCGGATTTAAAAAAGGAACGGCAAGATAAAACACATGCAGGTGTCAGCACTAGCCCCACCAAAAAAAAAGATGGCATCAGCGCCATCTAAGCGTCAAATTCAGACAAGCACCTTTGGATTAGAATTTCTAATCGTTTCTAATCGTAATCGGGAGCAGGATTAGAAATTTGTATGCAAATCCGGATTAGATTAGGTAAAAGGAACGCAGCTATTATGTCATAAATGGGGCCATTTAATTTACTTTTTATGCTAGGAGAGCTCTCAGTAATAAGAAAGACGTCGCCTGATTCTCACTATTAATGAGATCATGTTTCACGACGAGGGCAAGGTCACCCAGCTGCTCAGCGCTTAATGTAGTATAAGTCGTAGACTTGCGTAACAATTGTTTTGTAAGCACTTTTCACAATTGTTGGTTATCTTCTTGCTTCGAGGGCCCGAAGGTACTGAAATTTTTTAATATCTCGAACAAGCGTTGAACGATGGTCTCTTCTTGCAAAACGGAATATTCGTAGTCATCGTTCCTTACAGTGGTCAAGCATTTCAATGCAAAGGTTGTTGAGAAATATCTCGTACGTAATTTCTAAGAGCTTCTTACGTTTTCCACTATGTGTAGCATCAAACCCAACCAAATTTGATTAACAAATCAATTGATTTGCGTATTTGCGTGCGAATTACTGCAACCGCTTTTATTAGGTTCTCCTGCTCGGCTTTGTTTTAAATATTTTTATCAATCAAAATTTGACATTTTTTATTTTACAAAAGGCTTAAAAAGGCATCGACTGTATTTTAAAATCTGTCGACTTACAAACCTCATAAAAAATCCTTTTTAAGGTAAAAATTGTTTATGAATAACTTTTTTCGAATTTTTCTTACAAACCGTTTGCAAGAGCTTTGTAAGTTTTTATGAATAAGACCCTAAAGTTATATGACTTTAAAATATTACTTTAGAAATAGAAAAATTGTTATAAATGAAAAATTTTTGAAATTCTTATAAACTTCAATGAGGTTATAAAATATCACATAAGAAAAAACATGAAAGAATTAAAGAATTTAAGAATTATTTTAAAATTTTGATTTTTTAAACTATTCTTTGTTAAAGATAACAAATTGATGGCCAAATATGTTATAATAAGTAATAGAGGAATGAATATTTTCTACCAGGACCACTTTCCAATCTTGTAATTGTTTCCCAGCGTAAATGCGATATTCAATATCGCACCTTTTTTGAAGATTTGTCCCTAACTCCAGTTGCATTTCAAAAGTGTGCCAATATAAACGACTGACAGTTTAAAAATCGCGAAGAGAATTAAATAGTTTTTGAATCAATCAATGAATATTAAATTAAACAAAAGTTGAGATAACTAAAATTATTAGATTATATCGTTCACATAAACTATTATGGGATCTGAGTAGTCCTGTATATAAATATACATATATAACGAGAACCTTAGCCAGAACCAGAGCTGGGGAAAGGGGGAGATCCTTCTATGAACTCATATACCAATTGGTACAAAATTTGTTTTGCTCAAATCCCCGCCTTTGACACCATTGGGGGCAGCCGACCCCCCTCTGACCCTATCCGAAATACGTTTCGTGACGTTTCCGATTAATTCCTATAATAAAAAAATTTTGGGTAAAAACACCATTGTGACCACTTTGGGGATCTCCACCCACCGCCCACCCAATCAATTTAATTTAGTATTACACTCTATCATACACACATTAAGGTCTTAATCGGCAGTAAAGGACTTCAATTCCTCCACCCTTAATACCTCAAAAGGAATTAAAATCTTCAATTCCAAATCCAATTCCAAAGAATTCCATGTGAAAGGAATTTCTTTGCTCAATTCCAAGTCCAATTCCTTTCAAAAGGAATTAAGGCTCACTCAATTCCATTCCTTTTGCTTGAGAAGTATCTAATTCCAAAGTCCTAATTCCTTGGAATTGGAATTGAGGTGGAATTTTATTCCCAAAGGAATAAGTACTCCCCAGCTCTGGCCAGAACCTACGTGTTCGTTAACATTTTTGAAATGAACTTGCACTCTCCCATTTAAACTCGCTTGCAAGTTGCTGCTCATTTTCGAAACATGTATACAATTTCGAAGACAATACGTATTCTCAACTTGCAAAGAATTACTGGCATGTGTAAATGCAGGTTTATATAAATATTTTTACGTGTGAACAGGGTCCAATTGTAGACGGTTCTGTGAACTGTATTATGCTGTAAACACATAGAAATTTCAGTGCGAAGCTTCGTTGCGAAATTTCGGCCAAATTGTTAAAATAACACAGGCTCTTATGGGAAATGAGAAAAATAAAATTTTGTGCAGTCGACGTCGACATATGCGACAAAACTGTGATGATGTAAACACATAGAAATTTCAGTGCGAAATTTCGGCCGAATTGTCAAAATAACATTTGACAGGCTCTTATGGGAAACGAGAAAAAATAAAATTTTGGTGCAGTCGACTTCGACGTACGCGACAAAACTGCTAAATTTTCTATTTTCTGGTGCGTGTCGTTGCTCTTGTTATTATTTTCGTCGCTTGTTTACATTCGGATATATACTGTGATTTTGGTATACACAACAGCACACTCTTCACAATTCTTTGTTACTTTCAGTAAAAAACAACAAATTTAAGAAATAATTTTAAAATTGTGTGAAATTTTCTTGCGTGAGTATTTTATAATATTTTAAAATCTATAATATTTTTTATAATTCATATGGTAATTGATTAATAAACCATTAGAAGGATTTCGAAGCGAAATTTTTTAAACAAACGCTCCGACGATGTTTCAACGACAGCAGACTTTTAACAATTCGGCCGAAGTTTCGTAAAGGATTTTTATGTGTTTACTATATTCCTATATTTCACAAATCTGGCAACGCTTATGGATGGCTTTTCCGCCATTTCTTCTTAGTTTGATACACTATAGGCTTCTGTATTTTGTGCAAGAAAATTTATTTTGCGATATAAAAAGTTTTATAACAAATTATCAAAGCTGTGAATTAATTTTTGAACTGTTTAAAATTAAATTTTAAACTGGGTGATAAATTCGAAATGATTTTTGTACTCTGTTAGAACTATTCAGATCACAAGAGATATTGAATAAAAAAGCAATTCCATGCAGTGAGATGGATACGGACGTTCCATTGAAATAACTAGTTGGGCGTATGTATGTATGCTCCATAGCTTTCTAATTTGCTCTCGCTACTTTGTAAGTTCTTAATATTCGTTAATTTGAGTTCTTGTTGTCAGCTGAAGTGGTAAATAATGCAATCCCGGGCACATGGAATGTGCCAACTATACCAAATTTTACCGTATTTTTCGGATCATGGCTTTTGCTCTCCTAAATAAAAATTGTGGAATTGGATTTCAGTTTACGATTTGTAGGCATCCAAACTTACAAGTGTTATTGTATATTTCAGTGGTTGTTTAAAATTCTTCCATTTGCTTTTATATCAAGCGGTGACTTTCGGAAGCGCTGCTGAAAACATTACCACATATCCTTCCGATGGTCACGGCTTTATTCGAAATCGGCTTATATTTACATCTTCTTACCAGCTCCAATTTTTTTGTCATTTTTTTCTTGTATTTGTGCTTCGTTCCTGACCCCAACAAGCATAAAAAAAATTGTCGCTCTCTCTTGGGGGCGGGGCTGGAGCCCTTTGAAATTTAAAATATAAACAGCGATATCTCCGAAACTACAAAAGATATTCAGATTATATTAGTACCGTTAGAAAGCTAATATAAATATCATTAATTCATGTAAAAAGACATTTCATCGAAATGTTAACAGTTTTTGAAATAAGCGCAATTAAACATTTTTAGTACAATTTTTTTCCATTAAAAAATTTTTTCTGAAATAAAATGTGTAATTAATGCATGCAATTATACTTATAATAAGAAAGTATATAATTTAAGCTTTCTTAGAAAATTTATTTCATTACGATCGGTGCTTTATTTACGTAGAAAAGCGATTTTTAAAGTGGCAACGAACTACTTTCTGCAATTAATTCTTTATACACTTTTTCAAGAATGCGACTCTGGTACTATGCACTGTAGCTTAATGGTGTTGGTGTTGTTTTGAAGTGATAGAGCGTAACCTGCGGCGCTTTACTGACACACAAAAATTTTTAAGAAAAATCGCGCGATTTTTCTTAAAAATTTTTCGCCTGCGGCGCTATATTGAAAAAAAAAAAAAAAATTAAAAAAAAAAATATAAAAAAAAAAAAAAAAACAATAGAACAACAACAATGGCGGTAACTCCCGCCATAGCTTAAACTTTCTAAGACCCAACGTTGCATACGGTGTAAAGTCGTACTATTAAAAGACTGCATAGTAGCAAAATTCAAAAAGGGTAGTTTATACTTACTCTAAAAAATGCGTTTTCTCCGTAAAAACAGCACCAATTTGAATGAAAAAAATTCTCTAAGAAAGCTTAAATAATCTACTTTCTTATATTAAGTGTAATTGCATGCATTAATTACACATTTTATTTAGAAAAAAATTTTTTTACAGAAAAAAAAAGTATTAAAAATTTTAAATTGCGTTTATTTCAAAAACTGTTAACATTTCGATGAAATGTCTCGTCACATGAATTAATGATATTTATATTAGCTTTCTAACGGTACCAATATAATCTGAATATCTCTTATAGTTCTGGAGATATCGCTGGTTTTATTTCAAATTTCAAAGGGCTCCAGCCCCGCCCCCAAGAGAGAGCGACAATTTTTTTTATGCTTGTTGGGGTCAGGAGCAAAGCAAAAAAACACCATAAAATCGACAAAAAAATTGGGGCTGGTAAGGAGATGTAAATTTGTTCCTCGAAATCAAATAGAAGAATCACTGCAACAACGTAAAATGTTTCCATGTCAGTTTCGAATCTTTCGAGACAGCTCTCGTGCAGCACTCTATTGTACGAGGTCTGATCAAAAAGTATGGCAAATTTTGAATTCCCTCGGGTAACGTATATTCGATTTTCAGTTTTTTTATGTTGGCGTTATGTTGGTACTCATGTCCCTCACTTATGCTAAAAAGTTCGGCTACTTTGTTCAGTTAATTTTTAACATTTATTTTGCTCGGACGTGTTTTGGCTCGTCTTCGATTTTCCGTGCTTATGTCCTTTAAACTTGGTCTCGAAGAAGAGAAATGCTAAAAGAGGGAAATCTGAGGTTCATCCAGCACCTTCCATACAACTTCAGCAGATGGTCACTTAATTTTTTTTAAAATTATAATTTTTATTTTCAACAGCATATTTTTTACTCTACAACTGATATTGCAATTGAAGAACCACGGACGACACCAATGGGCGAGTTTATAAATGTAGTTTATAAATGGTTACTATTTAATTAAAAGTGAACATATTTATTTTAGAACTCATAACATTATTTGGCTTATATTTACATCTTTTTACCAACTCCAATTTTTTTGTTCTTACCAATTTTTAGTACACTTTTTTTCCATAAAAATTTTTTTTCTGAAATAAAATGTGTAATTAATGCATGCAATTATACTTAAAATAAGAAAGTAGATAATTTAAGCTTTCTTAGAAAATTTATTTCATTACAATCGGTGCTTTATTTACGGAGAAAAGCGATTTTTAATGTGGCAACGAACTACTTTCTGCAATTTATTCTTTATACACTTTTTCAAGAATGCGACTCTGGTACTATGCACTGTAGCGTAATGGGTTGGTGTTGTTTTAAAGTAATAGAGCGTAACCTGCGGCGCTTTACTAAAACATAAAAATTTTTAAGAAAAATCGCGCGATTTTTCTTAAAAATTTTTCGCCTGCGGCGCTATACTGAAATAAAAAAATTTTTAAGAAAAAACATTAAAAAAACAACAACAATAGAACAACTACAATGGAGGTAACTCCCGCCATAGCTTAAACTTTCTAAGACCCAACGTTGCATACGTTGTAAAGTCGTACTATTAAAAGACTGCATAGTAGCAAAATTCAAAAAGGGTAGTTTATACTTACTCTAAAAAATGCGTTTTCTCCGTAAAAAAGGACCAATTTGGATGAAAAAAATTCTCTAAGAAAGCTTAAATAATCTACTTTCTTATATTAAGTGTAATTGCATGCATTAATTACACATTTTATTTAGAAAAAAATTTTTTTACGGGAAAAAAAAGTATTAAAAATTTTAAATTGCGTTTATTTCAAAAACTGTTAACATTTCGATGAAATGTCTCCTCACATGAATTAATGATATTTATATTAGCTTTCTAACGGTACCAATATAATCTGAATATCTCTTATAGTTTCGGAGATATCGCTGGTTATATTTCAAATTTCAAAGGGCTCCAGCCCCGCCCCCAAGAGAGAGCGACAATTTTTTTTATGCTTGTTGGGGTCAGAAGCAAAGCAAAAAAACACCATAAAATCGACAAAAAAATTGGGGCTGGTAAGAAGATGTAAATTTGTTCCCATTATTTATAATTATTAAAATTCCTTTTTATACAAGTTCTTCAAAAATCGGCATCTCAATAATTGTAATGCGTTTCGTTTTATTAGTAAATGAAAATTTTGATTTCTTTGACACAAGTTTTAATAAATGCTACATAAATGCTTCATACGAATCAATGAAAAATTCACGTTCCTTTGGGCCATTGCATTCAACTATATTTTATTTTTATTATTCTTAAACAGATGGTCGTAAAAATGTAAACATTAAAAAGTGCTGTCATAAAGTGCTTAAAAAGATAAATTTTTAAGATAAGTTAACTTTAACAGGCTGACCAGCGACGGTGACGGTAACCACCTATAGAGGTTATATGGTGTTTATGGTGTATGGCATTTTCATTGAAGTTAAATTCCTGAAATTTAATTTAACAAACGAATTTCTGGATTTATCTAAATCCGTGGTATGTAATAGAGCTGTGCACAAAACAAAATTGTCAGACGAAAATGACACAACAGTTTTAATGCCAACAATTGCTAAATAGATATAAGAGAGGATACACACACGAAATGCACATACATATTAAATACATACATACGTTCAGCCGTCTCCTAGGCTTTTAATTAGAAAAAAAGCATTGCGTGCCTCTCCCTTTTTTTCGTTTTTTTTTTTTTTGTCGTTTTTCTCGGGAAACGATATATGGAATAATGAATAAGTATGCTTTGGAGTTTGAGCGAAGGGAAACAGGGAGAGTTTTTTCTTCTTAATTTCTTAATTACTTTTCAGACGCTTCTGGTGAAAACAAAGCACCATCGACGGAGTGGCGAGCGGCGCAAATTCTTGCCTTTCGTTCCTTTGGAGTTTGAGCGGAGGGAAGGAGGGAGAGTTGTTTGCGTTTCTTTCGTTCCTTTGGAGATTAAGCGGAAGGAACGAGATAGAAATGCATCAACATTAAAACAGCAACTGCAAATTTTCAAACAAGCAGTAAAAATGAATGTCGGTCGGGTAAAGGCACCACAGCAGTTGCTGTTTATTGCGATTTTCATACGGCAGTCACAAAACAGCAGTCGTGCCGATTTGTGCCTAGCTGTGTTGAAAACGGCTTGTGCACAGCTCTAGTATGTAAACACCATATTAGAGTTTTCTTTAAGGTCATAATCCTAAGGTCTTCATTACTTCAGTATTGGTTAGTGCGCAACTTTTGTGGATTCGAATAAAATCTTCCGTCGCTGGAAAATCCATAAAATCCTCATAAAAAATTCGATCTAAATCTAAAATCTAAAATCATTCTCTCTGCAATTAGCATCTTATATACACAACACTTAAGGGAACACGAATATGCGTTATGATTTAATTCCTAAAAGGAAAGATCGCCGATTACCGGCTTTGCCTCATGCACGTACAAATCTTCTTAAAAAATTTATCAAGTTGATAAAAATAAAAACAAATACATACATATGCGAGGGTAGGTTGCGAAGTCAGTGATTTTTTCAATAAAAGAAATTTTTTTCGGCAAATAAGCGCTTTATTTTTCAAAATTACGCATTTGTTTCAGAAAACCGACCTGAATTTTGTACTAAAGCTGGAGAATATGCTGGATGGGGTATCAGTTCGTAGCCCAATTTATGAACTGTTGCCATGGTGACTACACACGGTGGAACAGCTCTTTTTTTATTCTCCAAATGCGGTCGTTTCTGCTTCAAACAATATCGATTCTTTCCAAAAGCTTTACGCCGGTGATCGTTTTACCCTTTTCAAGGTAATCGCTGTGAATGACACCTCGTGCATCAAAAATTGTGGTCATGACCTTGTTGGCCGGTAGACCCACTTTTGGCCTTCTTTGGTGCACGTTCACCCGGAGAAACCCACTGTCTGGATTGTTGTTTGGTCTCTGGTCTGGTGTAGGGTGATGGATCCATGTTTCGCCTACAGGAACGAAACGGCGCAAAAATTCGTTCGGATCGCGGTTGGGCACTGCCAAACACTCCTATGAAGTGGTCACACGGTTGCGCTTATGAGTGCGAGCAATGGCGGCAACCATCGCGCGGACAACTTTTTCATGTCCATGTGCATGTAAAATGTTATGTACCCGCTGAGTTGAGATGCCTATAGCCTCAGCCACCTTACGCACTTTCATTCTCCGATATTCCAATATCGTTCCATGGATCTTATCGACGACTTCTTAACCATTGAAATTGATGGTGCAGAGTCCCCATAGTATTTATCAAGTCTCTTCTTGGTTTCGGTGATGGTTTTTTACGCAAAAAATAAAAATAACGCATATTGTATGGCCCTGGTATACGATAGTTACGATTCCTCATTATCTTTAAACAAACGTACATAAAGTTAAAGACAATAGAATTACCATTATTTACCATTTTTAATTTACCATAATTATAGAAGTATTTTCATTAAATACCTACGTAAATTCTAATTAAGATCGAAATATTAATTTAAACTCCTTTAACTGCCAGTACATTCCTTTCGTGATTCTCTCACGGCACCATAAATTGCTGGGATCATTTAAATTTCAACAAAATTTCTTCAATCTCAGCAGTCTGGAGGGGTTATATATAGGAAACACATATATATGTACATGCGTGCATATGCAACTATGTGTTACTGACGACAATTGGCAACTTCGCGGGAAAAATGGTATATAAGCACATACGGGAAACAGCACCTATATATGTATATGGCATTAGGTATGTGCGTACCAGGAGAATTCTGCAGAGGGTTTTTGGGTGTCCAAAGTGACGATGACACCGCGAATTTTGAACAAAATTTTCTCCAAAAAACTTCTGAGCTCCTGCCTTAATGTTTCGTGTATACATATACATATAATCATTCACTTGAGAACCATTTCCAGCGCCAGGAATGATCCAGCTTCAAACTACCAGCTACCTAAACAATTCCCTCAGCACCTTGTTCTCTCCAATATGTCCCTCCTTCTCCTAAGAAATTATAAACACCTTTTTAGATCAAGACCTTTCCTCCTCTTCTTTCTTTTTTATTTTACCAAAATTTTAACACTGCTTATACTTAAATGCCACACACCGTTCTACTTTATTTTTCCCCTCTTCCGCTAATAATTTTTCCCCGCGGCTCCAACAACTGTTAATTCTACTCTTAAAAACTCTTAATCGATTTACCACTACTAAACGACAGTTCAAAATGCTCTCTAATGGTCTTTTGACCGCTGTTCATAAACCTGTTACCAAAGAATATACAGTACATAGAAGGTGCATGACGAAAATGTTTCCATTTTTCGCAACAGATGCGGTCAGTCGGTTAGCAAAGGGGTATTAGCAACATGTATTCTTTTTGGACGTAGACAATACACATGACAAGTATCGTGGCCCGAGCTCGATAATTTCTCGTGAATTTCTTCTCTTCGTTCCCCTTTCCTTCATTTGATGGCTTATTATTATCTCTTCTTCCATGGTCCGAGCCCAATGCATTTCTTACCCTTTCGTTTCGTCGCTTTTGACAAAGTACAGTTGTTTGTTGCTTGTGTTGGGTAATTTTATACGTCTGTGTTTGCTTTGGTCGTGTGTTGGCAAGGTTGTCGGCGCTTGCGGCCGCAGCTTGAAATTTTTGCAACTTAAAATTGAAAAGACAATTTTTTTATGTTACGCGATATAAGAAATTGGAAATTGAAATAATCGTAAAATTTTTTAGGATAATTTTAAAACCACATAATTTTACGAGATAATTTTTAGAAGTTTACAAGCAATAAATACTTGTATTTATTAATTTTTTGAATTTAATTTTTCAAAAAAGTTTTTTAATTCTTCTTAATAAATACTACAAATATTTTTTTTGTAAGCTTACTTTCTTAAATTTAACATTATCTATATGTATGAACATTGCGTAAAATACTTTATTAAATTGGTTTGAACATTTAAAAAAGTTTTTGAACTTTGAAAAGTTTGAACATTTTAGATATCCCTTTTTTATTGAATTAGAGGTTTATAGTTAATCCAAATGCTCAAAAGTATTTTAATTTAATAAAAATTAAAGATTAAATTCGGCTAATTAATTTCTGAACATTTTGTAAAATACTTTATTAAATTGGAAGTTTGAACATTTCGTATATCCCTTTTTTATTGAATTAGAAGTTTATAGTTCTAATTCTAATAGAAATATAGTTCAAATGTTCAAAAGTGTTTTAATTTAATAAAAAAAGTTAACTACTTTTATCAAAAATTATTCCAATTAATTGTACCGGATAAAATGCCAAGAACATACCGAAAATTTTCCTCAATTTTTCAATAAGAAAAAACGCAGTTGCGCTACGTTCTTCTTATTACTAAAAAGGCATTCTCCTCTGTCGTTTTCATTTATTGCCGACGTCTAGCGTCGTCAACTCTGAGAACTCAAGAATAGCCAGGCAAAGCTCATCCGACGTACGATGACACACAGACGCTAAGTGACACAAACACAGGCATTTGAAATTCTTCTACACATCGTTAGTCAAAAAAAGAACACCTGGCATGGAGATGCGAATAAAAAGAAAAATTAACAAAAATTACAAAATCATGCTTAAATTGAAAAAATTGTTTGAAAAAAAAAAATTGTTATAACTACTCCCGCACCCAGTTTCGAACCCAGGCCTTTTCCTTGCGAGCAATCTACTCTAGCCACTAGGCTATCGTGCCCTATGAAAAAATGGCTTCACACACCATAAATAAAGGCGAAATTGCTACCGCCTTTGATGCTGATAACCGAAGCTGCCGTAAAATCCATGATGATGCGTACGAACAATGTTGCGCAACATGGACGTACGGCTACGTCCATCGAAGAAACTTTTTTGCTCTGAAACATGTATGAGATGCAACTTCTATTTATTACATATTCTTTGCTGTTACCCTTAATCATGCGCTCAGATCATCTTAATTCCACTTCCCACTAACTGCCACGCAACCCACCATTACCTTAACTTAATATTAACTTAACTTCCACACGGCGAACCTAATCATATCGAATTAAATAAACTTAACATGGGGATGGAATGTAAGATCAACGGATCCCCTTCTGATGGTTCGTGCGCCCACTAACCTAAGCTCCTGACTTCGCTACCCTATCCATATTCAAGCCGAGATCACAGCTACTATTATCTTCACCCAACGAGCATAGATCGTAAAGAGATTAGATGAGACTAGATCCAAAAACAAAAACCCCACCCTAGTTTCAAGCCAGACAGTGAAATTCATACCAAGCAATTTTCAGCATATAATTTGGGTTTTAACCAAAGCTTTTACAAAATATTACTATTATTTAATTTCTTTTTCCCTACCCCGAGCACCCGCAATACATTTCGAAAAAGAAACCAGCCGATGGCCAGATCGGGGTCAGATTTAATTTCAATTTAACACATTTTAAATGTTTTGATATATGTGAATCTATGGAGGAGTATTCTTTTACATTATATAAACAACGCAATCTTTTACATAATTTTTCAGATTGGTATATAAATATCTCAAATGGCAACGATATAAATAGATATATTTATGATGAAAACTACTGACTTCTGTAATAAAAACAGAATTGGCCTTTTGGAAAAGCAACATTCAAAAGTTATACCACGCAGTACTAGCGTAACTGACATTATCCTTGATATGGAGAACGACGATTTCAGCGGTGACGGTGATTTTAGAAGCAGTCTTGATGGTGGGTCCGTCGAAGTAATGAGTGATCTAACAGTTGCAACACGTTTCCGTTGGAAGCGTGTATTAAATCCAACTGGTCCTCAACCTCGTCCTCGGCACGGACATCGTGCCATAAGCATCAAAGAACTCATGGTTGTTTTCGGAGGTGGCAACGAAGGTATCGTCGATGAGTTACATGTGTACAATACAGGTAAGTTTTCTGAGATGGCTATAGCCAGAAGACGTCTTGACGTCTTCAAGCCTTCAAGACGTTTTGAAAGTTTTAGGTGTTGTTTGAAGTGCTTCCATTTGCTTTCAAATCAAGCAATTACTGTCGGATGCACTGCTGAAAGCATTGATATACTTCCGACAGTTACGGTTTGACCCGAAATCAAATGAAAGCACTGCAGTTAACGCAAACCTTGCTATGTCAGTTTCAAACCTTTAATAATCACATTCGCCACTACGAGTTGGAAATTATATAAAATCAGCAGTTAGTTTGATAAATATGCAAGATATTTACTACATTTACCAATCCGAGCAATTAATCAAATTAACCGTGACATATATATATATATATATATATATATATATATATATATATATATATATATATATACTATATATATATGTATATATATATACATATATACATATATACATATATACATATACATATTGTGTATATGTATATGTATATGTATATATGTATATATATATATATACTACATATAATACATATAATACATATACATATAATTATTATTATTAATATTATTATTATTATATAAATATATATATATATTTATATAATAATAATATATATATATATAATAATATTTAATATATACATAATATATACATATGTATATACATATATACATATATATAATATATACATATAATATAATATATACATATATATATATATATATATATATATTATGTATTATGTATTATTATATATATTATATATTATATATATATATTGATTAATTGCTCGGATTGGTAAATGTAGTAAATATCTTGCATATTTATATGTAAATATGTATATATATATACATATGTATATATTATATTATATGTATATATTATATATATGTATATATGTATATACATATGTATATATTATGTATATATTAAATATTATTATATATATATATATTATTATTATATAAATATATATATATATTTATATAATAATAATAATATTAATAATAATAATTATATTATTATTATATAAATATTATTATATATACATATATAAAATAATATTTCAAAGTAAGTTAATTTGCCTTATATATATATATATATTTATATATATATATATATATATATATATATATATATATATATATATACATAACATATTTCTCCCTATAATTAGTAACAAATCAGTGGTTTGTTCCCGCCATGAAGGGTGAAGTACCTCCTGGATGCGCAGCTTATGGTTTCGTAGTTGAGGGTACTCGCATGTATATTTTTGGTGGAATGATTGAATATGGAAAATATTCAAATGAATTGTATGAATTACAAGCTACGAAGTGGGAATGGCGAAAGATGCAACCAGAGCTTTCAGATGGAGGCTTGCCACCTTGTCCACGTCTAGGACATAGTTTCACAATGGTTGGTGATCGAATATTTTTGTTCGGTGGTCTGGCAAATGAATCGGATGATCCAAAAAATAATATTCCAAAGTAAGTTATTTTGCCTTATGTTTTTGTAGGTAAATGAATTTGTTGATGTTATAGCCGGTTACTGTTTTCTGTAAAATATATATAATTTTATGTTAAGTGTACATAATTTCATGTCAGAGTTGGGTATTAACAAAGAATTTACAATATACGGAATGCGCATCTCGGCAATAAACTCAGCGAGTTTGCGCGAGAGCTTCAGGATGCGGGAGGGAAGCGTTGCACAAGAGGAAACTAAAGAGCAGGAGAGAGCAATCTTTATGCCAAGCGCACATATATTCATACGTGTGCATGTGTTGAGTCTTCCGAAAGACAAATTATTCTGGCTTCTTTATTTTTAGGGCAAATAATGAAAATTCAAGTCTGGTAAGAAATTGGTTTAATTAGATGTAGGTGCAGAAGGAGGTAGAAGTTCCCCATGATAATGTAGCCAAGTAGATAGAAATGACAATAGTTTCAAGATTACGTTTTCTGAAAATAGTTTAAAAGTTAGAAAAAGTTCCACAAAAATTATTTATCGGAGATTATTGATTCTTATTATTAATTAAGAATTATTATTATTACTATTATTAATTAACATCATTAATTAATTATTAATTCAAAGATATCAATCAAATAGTTCCCTCTAAAAATAAATACTTAAGGTGTCCATGCAAAAATCGCCGTTGCAGTTTTTAGATTTTGCGATGGCATCAAGAAAATGCGTATATGTAAAGTGATAATTGACACAATTGATTGAGAGCAGGTGACCATTTTGTAAGTGACCGCAACAAAAGGTGTAAGCACGGGTAGTTATCTGAATTGTGCGAGAGAGTCGCTATAGAAATGGCAAAACTTGGGTCGTCATAATTCTGTTTTGGAGGCAGTGAGAGAGAATCGTAATTTTCATAGAAGTGTGCGCCTGCGTGCATACACATATTGCTGCATGGTTGGTTATACACAGAGAATAGTGAGAGAGGGTCGCTAGCATGGGTAGCGATATGCGAGAGAGCCGCCATAGAAATTGAAGTTTGGGTCCTGATATTGGAACCCGTAAGCAAAAATTTAGCTTATATGAGATGCGCATTCTGCATATTGTATATCCTTTGGTATTAACTAATTAAATCGTTGAAAGTTAACTAAGTAACGAAGAAGTAACGACGTTAACTGAAAGTAACGAAGGTACTTTTTGTTACTTTTGGTCGAATTAAAGTAACGCGTTACTTTCCTTTCGTTAAAAGTAAACAAAGTAACGAAGACGTAACGACGTTAACTGAAAGTAACGACGTTAACTAAGAGTAACGAAATTACTTTTGTTGATGTTAATTCAACGGCGTTACTTTTCAGTTAAAGTTTAACTGAAATTAAACGCCATGCAAAGTAACGCGTTACTTTTTTGGAATTTAGTTACTTTTTGTAGTTTCACCCAAAGGAGTGAAAATGTCAATTAAAAATTGCCTTTTTTAAAATTTTACTGCGCAAATCGACAGCAGATGCGGCGAAATGAACTTTAAGCATAGTGGGTGGTGGGTGGCGACCCCTAAAAGTTTTCACACGGGATTTTTTCAACCTAAATATTTTTATTGCACCATTCGATAGCAAATGTGTCGAAATGGATATTGGACATGGTGGGCGGTGGGTGGCGACCTCCCAAAGTGGTAATACGTTTGGGTAATACGTGTTTTGATCCAAAAACTTTTATTGCACAAATCTATAGGAAATATCATAAAACGGATTTTGGACAGAGGCCGTGGGTGGTCACACGGGGGGGGGGAATAGACCCTAAAACTTTTATTGCACAAATCGATAGGAAATGCCACAAAACCCATTTTGGACGTGATAGAAGATGTGCCGCCGAAGTAGTCACGGGGGTGATTTCCTCAATTCTCCTCCATTTTGCCGTTTTTTCTAGACTTTTATTTAGAAAACGAGCATTGCGTAGTTTCCTTTCTGTTAACAAAAAATAGGTTTTTTCGTTTCTCTTTTTTCTGGCGTTTTTCTCGATGCTTCTGCTTCATTTTATCATTGTTTTCAATCGTTGTGGTCCCAATAAGGACCTTGGATTTTTTCAGTAAAGGGAAATTAGATAAAACATTAAGCTGCATATCTCAGCAACAGGGCGAACAAATTTGAAAGCGGTTTTCGGCATTATGTCGTATAACCTATTAGAACCTGGGACCCCGAGCAGTTGCTCGGAACTTTTTTTCGAACGTTGCTAAGTTTTATCAATTAAGTTTAATGGTGCGAAAAATTTAAAAAATTTTATACATTAACAATTTTTTGTATTTTTGCCACCTGTTGGGAAATTTCTAAAAGTTTTACAAAACAAAACAAAAATATTTGAATATATATGTTGATATTTTATTTCAGAACAACAAAATTTAAATAGAGACAAAACTTGAATAGAGAGAAAATCACCAAAATGATTTTTTTCGAAAAAACACCTCGACAGATCGATTTGCAATGTCTCAATCTCCCTAATATGTAAATATCAACGAAATCCTTAGAGCCGTTTTCGACCTCAAAAAAGCTACAAATATATATACAATTTTAGCTATTTTAATAAGATTAGATAGAAAAATACTAATAATACAAATACAAATAATACTAAGAACTAGCACAGTCAGACAGGAAACCCATAAAGAAACAATAGGACTACATCAGACATAAACTACAAAGCTTATACGCCAAAAAAAAGTACAAACTCTCAAATACTATCTATCCATTTATAATTGACAGAAAGCATACCAGTCGTTATTTAAATGGACCTCCTCGATCAAATAAAATATGACAAAAAAACAATGAAACAGAAATGCCAAATTCTAAGCAAGACACACGACATACTAACGGGAATTAAGAAACAACAGACAGCTAAAATAATGCTGAACCATTCCTGAGCTGTGCTTAATTTCGAGTTTGTAGCACATCGGAAATTTAGCTATCCTGTTTAAAATTTTTACCACAAATTAAAAACCAAATAAAAATGTTTTAATTAAGATCGTTTATAATAAATAAGTTTTTATTAAATAAAGAAATTTTATTAATTACAGATATTTAAACGATTTGTATATTTTGGAGACGCGTGGTGTTTATAGTCATAATGGCAAATGGATTATACCTGAAACATATGGAGAAAACCCTCCACCTCGTGAGTCACATACAGGAGTGGCATTTTCCTGCAAAAACACTGGAAAACTCAATTTATTAATCTATGGTGGTATGAGTGGTTGTCGTTTAGGTGACTTGTGGCTCTTAGATATAGGTAGGAATTTTGCTTGTTGAGTTGTAAGAGGTTTCAATTAATAAATCATAACAGATACTATGACGTGGATAAAGCCACGTACTCGAGGACGAGCACCCTTACCGCGATCTTTGCATAGTTCAACGATGATATGCAACAAAATGTATGTGTTTGGAGGTTGGGTCCCACTTGTTGTTAATGACACAAAAGCTACAACAGAACGCGAATGGAAATGTACCAATACCCTAGCGGTCTTAAATCTGGGTAAGTCGTTAGTAAGTACATAATAGGGTTGCACTTAATGACTTCGGTCCCGGATCACCCTAATACAAATATTTTAATACAAATATAAATTATTTTTAGAGGACTTATATAAATTTATAAAAAATTATGTAAAATACTTCTGAGCGTTTTTATACCCTACACCCGAAGGGATGAGGGTATATTCACTTTGTTCTTCCGTTTGTAACGCATTAAAGGAGACGTGGCAGGTAAAGAAAAGTATATATATTCTGGCTCAGAATCACCTCCTGATTCGATTTAGCCATGTTCGTCCGTCTGTCTGTCTGCCTGTCCGTCTGTGGAAATCACGACTACAGGAGAACGAATAGAGGTATCGTCATGAAATTTGGTACGAATATTTTTTATCCTACGCTGTTTGGTTTTAAAAATGGGGGAAAATCGGATCAGTGCCACGCCTACTTTTTATAGCGAATATGGATTTACTTTTGCTTATAACTCAATTTCTCAGCTTGTAGAGTTAATTTTAAGCTAAAATTTTTTTTCTGAGTCCGCCATCTTAGAATAAAATATTCTCCCAAAAATGGGCGTGGTCCGCCCACTGGTGTACCATACCATATTATGAGGTTTTTGGTAGGAAAACCGGTGTTGTAGATGAATTAATCGTTCAAAATATACTATCATTAAGTGATATGAAAGTCGGCGTAACCCGCCCACTTTTTATCCTAACTAGCCACCCGACGACCCACACAACCCCACCAGAAATGCAATCAACTCAGCACAGAAATAATCCTCTTTTTAGATTTCTGATGCAATAGCACAATACCGTAAGAATGTAATACTTTGTATATAAATGGAATTAAATCGTTACGAGTAATGTTAGTTCGATTCCCATTTGCAGCGTGACAGTGCAACAACAATTTTAAGTCGGTCGGTTAAGTCGGTCGGTTAAGTCGGTTGGTTAAGTCAGTCACTTGAATGCGTATAGGAATACTTCGGGGCGTGCGGATTACAAATTAATCTTTTTGCCCGGGAATACGAAGAATTTTGTATAAAGGAATTTTGTCGCACTTAACACGACCAGGTTTTAATTTAGTTTTGAGAAGACATTGCTGTAATTTTCAAAATATTGAGACTCTCAACATAAAGTTCCTTTCTTTTTTTATGCTCTATGCTCTAATATGCTCTTGCACTTGCAAGAAGAATTATAATAACTTGTCACATTTTTAATTTTTATTCACAATACATAAGAATTTTTATTCCCATTTCCGTTTATTGGACTTTTTCATCCCGTTTATGCGTAATTAGAGATCTACATACGTACATACTTAACGCTGCAATGAATTTGCTTTTGAATATGCATTAAATACATGTAAATATGTATGTACACCGAGGGAAAAAACGGAGTCAAATCAAATAATATTCCTTTGAATTAAATATTTTTAACTACGATTTTTAAGTAAAAGCGAAAATATTAAAAACAAACATGAAACAACCAGAAATATGAAACCAGAAAACGGATATTTAAATTAAATAATTTGTCATTAAAATTGTGTGAGTTTTTGGTTTTAATGTAATAAATATTCAAATTGAATACAGAATTGTTTGTTCTTAATCAATCTATTATTAAAAGTAATAAACACGGTGTTTGCTTTAAATATTTTCGATAAATAAAGATGTTTTGGAAAATATTTCTAGTAATTTCCTGAACCTAATATTTTTGCGCTTAAAATGAATATTTTTTATCTTAGATTTAAATACGTACTTTTGAAAATGGCAATTATACTTATATTATGAATATTATGCAATTATACAAAATATTCAATTGTTTTGCTTCTCATTTTTCTCGGTGTACATATTAGATTATGCCCCCCTCTTCGCACTCCTATAAGTAAACCCTAACTCTGACATCTGAAGATAGGCCCTAATAAGTAAGGATTGCTGAAGAGATATTCGCAGGTTTGATGTATTGCGACATCCTTAAAAAGTTCGATGTCCCCCTGTACAGAGAAAATATATACAGTGGGTGGCCATATTATTAGAGCCATAGTGAAAATAAACAAAATTTTAAGCTTAACTCCAGTAAGCTATTCTTTAAGTGCACTTTTTGCTTATATTCTTATATTACTTTATAGTATTTCAGTTTTACGAGTACATATATACAAATATTTTAGTTGGCTACACTAATATATCTCAGAATAACCGTAGGTTAACTGAATGATCAAAAAAAACAAGAAAGTTTAAGAAAACAATATTTTTCCAAAGCTTTAATAAAAATGCACAACGTCTATAACTTCGTCATTTGCAACAACAACGATGCTGAAATTTTCAGTATCTGTTACTATTGGTAAAATGCATAAGAATATGTATTCAGAATTTTTTCAAAATGACGCTTTATTATCATATACTCGTACATCATATTCATAATCATTATCATTATATATGTACAATGAAGATGTTTTAAATTTTAGTTATGTCAATGTTATTGAAATCTGTAACTTTTACAAATAAAGTACAAATAACCTATATATGTCTTGTGGATATTACGGTTACACACTGAACAAACTGTGTCTTATAATTTTTCCGTTCTGTATTAAAGCAGATAGTGCAACGAAAACGGAATGACTTAGATGTCTTTGCAATTTCGCTTTGCGCAATAGAGAGATGTTATTTTCTTGGCTGACCTTTAGGAATTTTTTGCTTTCTTTTCTGGGCTTTCTAAATAAGTCTCAGGACCACCAGCTTGAGTTTAAAAACTCATTACTTTGTCAAAACATTCTTATGAAGAAATGTCTCTAGGTTCCTTTTTCTATTCGAAATAAAATTAGAAGTCAATTCTTCGATAAACACGTCTAACGATTTTAGTTTATTGTTTTTGATAAAAGAGGGATCTACTTTTTTGAACAAAATGTATGAATTCAAAACAGAAAGGTCTAACGTGTTAGCAAACAGCACCATTGACACTCAAATTGTTTTGCCGCCAGCACTTAATCGACTTTGTCGACTCCATATTTGGTAGCATTATAGTATTTAACGATTCCTGTGGCTCTTTGCCATCCTTGTCGGTTTCAGCACGGTGATGGAGCCCACTAATTGTGAAAAGAAAAAGAAAATTGTAAAAGAAATTGTGCATTTACTTTTACGCGCGACATACGACACTAATGTCACATCTTCTGTAAAAGCATAAGGCGATATGGGAACCTTCATCCAAAATTTTAGTTGCGGAAGAATAAACTTTTTATTCTGACGCAACGTATCTACGTACGTTATTTTTCTCTTTAGAAGCTCTTGTGCTAACTCAAAGGATGTAAAAAAATTATCTGCCGTCAAATTTCGCCTTGCTCCTTTTCTACTGAAGGTAGATACTTGTTCTTCAAAGACATTAGCATATTATTATTTCAACAAAATTAATAATATGATAGGTTTTACAAAAATACAATACATACAAAAATAGGTTTATCAAAAACAATTTATTAAACTATAAGGAAAGTCATTATTTCTATAATATTATGCATTCTAATATGCATTTCTATACTAAAATTCTAATATTTTTTTATATTTCTTTATAATTTTTTTATAAATTTATGTATTACAAAATATTCTAACAATTTAAATTTGAAAATGTTGAACCAAATAGATTTTTTTAAGGAATTTCTCAGGAAACTGTAAGCAATTTTTCTATTTAGGCTTAAAAAGTCAGATCCCGGGATTTTGATTAGTGTTAAAAACTGCATAGTGTTACAAACTATGTTTTCATAATTAAAAGAATGGAAGACTTAAAATGAGACAAATAACTTAGACCAAAAAAATTGTATTTTCACAATGTCTGATTAAGTAGATCTGTCAGTTCAACCATAGAGTAAGAAATAACAAGAGGCCGAATCAGCCAAAGTTACTCAAACGGCATCACTGATGCGGGCGGTATGGACGAAGAAACGAAGAAAAGCATAGATGGAAAAATACACATGATAGGCGAGAGCACGCAGTTTGAACGATTTCTCTCTTTGTTCATGGCCTGAGCACTTGCATTTCATTTGAATTACTTGCCCTTTCCTCCGTTTCATTGCGTATGCCCTTTCGTTCTAATGCCGGCAAACACACTGTTGTGTTGTGTGTTTCACATGATAAGCAGAAAGCAGGCAATTTAAACGATTTCTTTCTTCGTCCATCGCCGAGCCAAATGCATTTCATGCGTATTTCTTACCCTTTCGTCTCTTCGCTTTTGTTAACATACAGTTCTTGGTTTGTGTTGGGTAATTTTATGCGTCTGTGTATGCTTTGGTCGAGTGTTGGCAAGGTTGTCGGCGCTTGCGCCGCAGCTTAAAATTTTTAGAACTAAAAATTGAAAAGCCATTTCAAGATTTCTTTATGTTACAGAAATCTTGAAATGGCTTTTGTGTGATGTGACAAATTGAAAATTAAAACAATTATAAGATTTTTTTTAAGATTAACGAGATAGTATTTTATGAAAATATATGAAAGTTGTTTGAAAAATTATTAAATATTATTTATTTGCTTGTGAATAATATTTAATAATTTTTTTAATTTGATATTTATTATATGGAAAATAATAAATTTTTAATAATAAATATTTAATTTTTCATATAATAAATGTGAAATAATAAAATAAAATAATTTTTAATTCATTTATAACACTATGTTATATATTTATATAACACTACATAAATAATTTTTTATGTTTGAACGTTTCATATATTATTTTTTTATTAAATTAGAAGTTTATTGTTATCCAAAATGTTAAAAAGTGTTTTCATTTAATAAAAAAGTTAACAACGAGGATTAAATTCGGCAATTTTTATTAATTTTTAAAATTATTTTAATTCATTGTACCGGATAAAAAGCACCAAACATACCGACATTTTTCTTTAATTTTCGAATAAGAAAAATCTCAGTTGCGCTACATTCTTCTTATTGCTAAAAAGGCATTCTTCTCTGTGGTTTTCATATATTGTCGACGTCTAGCGTCGTCAAATCAGAGAAATCAAGAAAAGCCACACAAAGCTCATCGCTTATCCTATATACACACACACGCTAAATGACACACAGCCGATAAATGACACAAACACATGCATTCAAAAGTCTTCTCCCAAAGAATATACAATAAATACATTGTAAATTGTTCTTCTTCTACCCATCGCTAGCCAAAAAAGAACACCTGGCATGGAGACGCGAGAAGAGAACAAAAATGATTCGGCTGAAAATTTATATGAGAGTCGTCTTCCATATCAAAAACTGCCAATTGCTATGGAGAAGAGAGTGGAGCTCAAAATACTCAAAAATGAGTGAGAAATCGGTCCAGTACTGGACCGACCATAGAAAAATTTCGTTGTTCAAGATTCGGCCTCTTGTTATTTCTTACTCTATGGTTCAACTCACCGAAAGTTATGTAACTTAACCGGAATATGAGGTATCGGTTATGTTTAAAAAGTCATGATTGAATTCTATTAGTCACCTGCGAAAGACGTGTTTTTGTTTCTAACCACAATGTTTTCAAACAGAAATATTTGCATTTTCCAAAATCTATATGCAAATTATGCATATAAAATCTTATCTCTTATCTTGTCTATTACGCTTATATGCAATTGTTGTTTCTGACTGGTTCATCGACCTACAGGACAAACCAAAAAGCTTATAAACATGAAATTATCTTTTGTTAGTGATAAAATATCGACCGCAAAAACATCTCTCGCACAAGCGCTAAAATTTTGTAATATATGTTTGTTTAATTGTAATAATTTATATATAAATATATATTTATTTATTTATTTATTTATTTATTTATTCATCGAGCAGATTATAAACTTAATCTTAATGACTACTTGAATTTAAATGTAAATAATTAAAAATTACACTTTTAAGGACGAGACGACTCGAGATGTTGAAGAAATCAATGGAAGTACATACTGAGTTAGCCAGTCTTATGCACCGAGTCATTGGTTCATTAAGGCAATAGTTAACTCTGTGGAAGGGTTCGAAAAAAACATCCATCGACCTAACGTTGCGAGTAGGAACTCGCAAGTGAATCAATTCTAATAATGGAGATGAGTCAATCCTATTATTTAGAATATCATAAACAAAGGAAATAGCAAAATATTTTCGTCTTTGCTCTAACGGTTGTAAGCCAAGAAGTAGACATCTAGGCCTATAGCATGGCATAGGAATATTCCAACGTAGTCGGCCAATAGCAAATCTAGAAAACCGCTTTTGTATTTTTTCTATTCTATTCGAATGAACTGAATAAAAAGGATCCCAGACTATAAAACAATATTCAAGGTGGGGCCTAACAAAGGCAAAATACAGGGACTTTAGGGTATGTGGGTCTTTGAAACTCACAGAATTCCTCCAAATAAAACCCATCATAGCATTCGCTTTAGCAACTATATAATCAATATGGCATGTGAAATTTAGTTTAGCATCAAAAATTACACCAATTATTTAGCGTTAACTATCGACAACAATATTTAATTTCATCGTTAGAATGTTACAGAATCGCGCATAGATCTTTTAAATAAAAGATTTGCCGGAAACCCCAATATTTTGATTTTATTTTTTGAAATCAGTCATGTGTGAACAAAAATTTGAGAATTTAAAAATATGTAAATTCTATAAATTTTTCAACTTTGCTTTTATGCACTCACACACGTTGGGCGAAGTCGTGCTGAGTGTAAGAATGAAATTTTGGGTGTGAAATTTTTGATAGTAAACGTGGATATAGTTACATGGAGTTTTTTGATTCAGAATAAGTGAATGGATATCTTTCCGATGGTGTAAACATCGACAGGGTTGGTAACTAGTTCCCCTTTAAAGTTGTCTAAATGAGCCGTGATATCAAATTAAAGCTCTTGCTGAGTGCTATCAAATGACATTTTTCTTTCGTTTTCTTAGTGTAAACGAAATCTTATCGAATACGAATATAGTCTAGCGCGAAACAACGTTTGCCGGGCTCCGCTAGTAAAACTATACAATAACCAAAAAAATAATGCACCCAAAAGAATTGATAACAACGATTTGTAAAAAAATTGGTAATCCAGTTTTATCTACGAAGGCAATCTGACTCTCTATTTGCAATAACTGCCACTATATATTTTTGTTGCTTTTATGCTCGTAGATTTTGCAGAAGCAATGACTTAATGTAGATTCATGTTTTTGGTTCAATTCGTGGAATACTAATACGTGAAATTTTCCAAAATTTCAGCAGTTATTCGATTTGAAATCGGATTTATTCCACCAAATCATTTCACGGAGACTTGATAATCTTTTCATTATGATCCAGGCCGTTGATCTATATACATATACGGGCTATATATATATATATACGGGCTCGCGAGGTTGTGCTGTGCATACATTTTTTCCAATACAATTTGGACATTTTAGATATCCATAATTATCAAATCATTTCATGAAAGACAACAAATCTTGTTTCTGGATGTTCGTTAAGTTTTCTAACAAGGTCGGATGTAACGCGGGACTCTAAGCACTATTGGTTTTTATTAAGGAAATATCTTTTGAATTCCTATTAAAATATACTCTAATTGGATTTATTAAACCTCAGTTTTAATATTAGTATTTTTTATCGGGAATAACGCAATCCAAAAACGAACATCAAGAAACAATCCAAAATTATTTCGAATTCAAACTTTAATATCTTTCAACTGAATACTTTTCTAATATTAAAAGCGTCTGGCTGTACGAAAATAATCCACTTAAGAAGGAGCTGTCTATTATCAACCTTAACAAATTCAAATTTTCAACCTTAACAAACTCAAATTTCCAACCTTAACAAATTCAAATTTTCATCTATATAATATATAATATAGAAGAAGCTATAAAGGGACGGTTAATCTCTCCCGTTACGCTGATTGGTTAGCTTTCCCGCAGCCAATCACTGCTGCTCGTATTTCCAACAACAACTAGGTACTTCTGCAACAAACTGGTATTGAGAGAGAGACACAGAGAGAGAGAGAGAGTTTACCCTTGCGAAATTCTCTCCCCGACATGTCTTCTCATAACACTTCGAGATACTCTTTTGTAAATTTGTGGTTCGGGCGAGGGAAGAGGAATTGCTTTTTCTTGCAGAGAAAATTGCAGAGATTTTGCATGAAGCGTAGCGAAGTGCGTGAAACAAATAAAGGTAAAATGTTGAATGATAGGAGAACTTGTGTGAAGTTAGCACTTTTTTTTGGAGAATCGTTTTAAGAGACGTTTGTTGGAGACTTATGTATATCGGGAAGAAATAGGGTTGCCATATTAGCGCCAAATATAATCTTAAATATGTTTAGATGGTTAAATATGTTAACCTCAAAAGTTCAGATCTTGTTATGTACGAGCTCTGTTCAAAAAGAATCGCGAATTTTGAATTCCCGCCGGTTACGTATTTCCGATTTTCAATTTTTTTTGTGGCGCTATGTTGGTACTCATATGCCTCACACGTAGTCTCCGCCCACTTGTGACAAAAATTACGATTACAGGAGAACGAGTAATATCGACAGAGAAGCATTGTCATAAAATTGGTGAAAGTTATCCCACAAAAAATGGTATACTGGTAATAACTGGTATAATGGTATTTATAAACTGGATGATAAAATGGACTATAATGAGATGTTTGTTGAGAAAATCGGTGTTGCAAATGACTTAATATATCAAAATTTACTGTCTGTAAATTAAATGAAAATGGGCATCGCCCGCTCAATTTTTATCACCACTTCGACAGATGCGGGTGTAGGGTATATGAGCTTCGGCCAGGCCGAAGTTAACGCTCTTACTTGTTATATTTAGTATAATTTGTGGTGGGTTCTATAAAATGATTATAATCCGCCTGGTTCTGCATTCCGATTCACACGGAAACGGATTTGATTTCGATCACTTTTTTCTCGAAGGTGTTCTATTTTCCGATTCCGATATTCGAATCCGATGTTTGCGTATTTGTCGGAATCGAGGTGTTCTGCATTTCGTTTTATCGAAATTTTCTGTCGGAAGTAATCCGACCAACTTTTTGTTGGTGAATTTGAATTTTATTGTAAAAAATTTCACATTTTTGAACACATGCGATTTTTGTGGGAAGAGTTAGCGGAGAAACTCAATATTTTTGGTCCACCAATGAAAAAAGTGCCGAGTGGAAAAAGGTAGCCCTGTTATTATTTAATTTTTACCGCGAATGATAATTAATCATAGACATGCTGGGAAATGCAAAATTAGAAAAAAGTATTTCTGGAGAATACAAAGCGCTCCAGGGAATACTAGGTGCAACAATAATTAGCCACCAATCTAAAAAAGGTTAAAAAAATAATCAAATTTCTATGACCAAGTGTGCGTTAGTGGGATTCGAACCCACATCCTCAACGTGCGAGGCGAGTACTTGCTCTACTACGCTATTGAGAGCCACAATTCTTATTTTCAATTTTCAAATTTCAGTTTATTAAACGCTAAAGTGACAGGTAAAAAATAGCTGGATGAGTTCGAATCGGAATTGTTTTCGTTTCGAACATGTGAAATTCGATCGGATTGCAGAACACCTCTAAAAATACAAATCGGAATTCAATTTCGATTCAGAATCAATTCCGTATCGGAATACAGAACAAGGCTGAATAATATTAATCTGATTTTAATATTAAACTGATTATAATAATTAACCACAACATTGCCACATACACTTCCGACAGTCTGCATCAACGAAAAATGTTGCTGTCAGTTTTGAATCAGTCGAGACGTCTCATGCAGCACTCTAATGTATATGTACATAAAATTAAAAAATTTTTTTTGGTTAAAGTTAAGTAATATTACTTAATTCTCCTAAGATATTATCTTTTCCTATGTTCACATTTATGAACATTATCTGGTTTACAGAGTTTATATTCGTAACTGCCCCCATCCAGGCAACAATTTGTATTGAGAGCAACAGCAACACATAACAACTTACACACTGTATGCCTTCACCGTCAGCGCAGACAGCAGACCGCGGCATAAGCTTCTGCCTTACCGTCCTAGCAGCGCAGGCAGCAGACCGCCGTATAAGCGTCTGAAAATTATCGGCAAATAAAGAAATGAAAAAAACTCTCCCTCATTCCCACTGCTCAAACTCCAAAGGCCGACATACTTCTTAGGATTCCACTAACAAAAACATACGTAAATAGTGAATAAAAAAAAATGTGCCCTTTTTCTCTAGGCGTAAAGTAAAAAAAACGTATTTCCATGGATTCCACCAACAAAAAAGAATCAACGAGATATGAGCATTTCTTTATTTCATAAACGACGAATAATCATTTTCTTCAGAGTCGTCTAGTGTAGAATTTTCAGCAGAAGTTTCGTTCAGTCTCATTCGATTCGAATAATTAAAAGATCTCTGTAGTCAATGCTTGAACCTTTTTCTGTATATCTAAAGTGGTTTTGAGACGTTCCATGCAGACCTGTAGTACATAAACAAGTAAGAGCGTTAACTTCGGTCTGACCGAAGCTCATATACCCTACACCCGAGTGATGATAAAAAGTGTGCGGGTGATAGTCAATATTGATCTATTAACTCATTTACAACACCGCTTTTCTCAACAAACCTCTCATTATATGGTATGGCAGCGTTTCCCAAAGTGTGGGTCGCGACCCGGCACCGGGTTGCAGAAAAATTCAGCTGGGTCGTGGCAAAAATTGTAAAAACACACAAAATCTATAACATTTTGCTCTAAATTTAATATTTTTCGAAACTTTTTTAAGTACTGCAAGTGGCAACTTTTTACCACCCTTTTTCCTTTATTTACTTTAAGTTTTAAATGAAGATTGTTATATTATTTATTATTTTGCAATTTTTGTGTATGAAATAAACAAACAAATAACTTGAACTTTGATTTTTATTAAAAAATAAAATTTGTTTTGTAAATAAATGTTTCTTATAAGGTGAGTCGCGAATAAATTTAAAATCTTGTACCGGGCCGCGCTCAAAAAAGTTTGGGAAACGCTGTGGTATGGTATGCCAGTGGGCGTGTCACGACTATTATTTGTGAGATGGCTCATAGTAAACACGGCAATGAAATTTGAGCTTCAGATCCGGACTGCAAGCTGAGAAATGTCCGTTCTCATGTCTAATGCATTAATAATAATTAAAAAAGTAGGCGTGGCAATGGTTCTATTCTCTCCATTTTCGATATAAAAGAGCCCTACATTGCAGAGACTATTCGTCGCAACTTTAATGATGCTTCTACTCGTTGTCCTGTAATCGCCGTTTTTGTCACTAGTGGGCTGACCACGCCCATTTTTTTGATAAAATTTTAGCTTCAAATTCAGTCTACAAATTGAGAAATTGAGCCATGAGCACAGATAAATTTATATTCGCTATACAAAGTAGGTGCAGCAATTGTCTGATTTTCCCTGTTTTCAATACCAAACAGCATGATGACAGAATATTCGTGCCAAATTTCATGACGATACCTCGATTCGTTCTCCCGTAATGGTGATTTCTACAGACGGACAGACAGGCGGACGGACAGGACTGAATTTACTCTGGAGGTGATTATGAGCCGGAATATATATACTTTTCTAGACCTCTTTTAATGCGTTACAAACGGAAGAACAAAGTTAATAATCCTCATCCCTTCGGGTGTATTGTATTAAAAAAAAAATGGCATCTTAGTACAAAACTAGGTAAATCTTTTTGGGAAATTGAAAAGGGCTGAGGATAAATGAGAGAATATTATTCCTTTTAATACCCTTAACCGTTGTAGCTTCCAAACAAAAATTGCTCCCTGGAAGATAGCAGGCTACGTGTTCTGCTTAGAAACAAATGCCACTCGTGGGAGGCCAAAGACCTCCCTAATAATCAACCATTTTTTCTAACGCAACTGCAGTAAAAATTGCTTTTGTCCCTACAGCCGTAGCGTTCGAATCACTGATGGGAAATTGAGCGAGTGACACAAATGATCGTCAAGTTATTATATATTGATAGTAAATGTTAATATAACAAATTTCGATTTCTTATATGACTCAATATATTATTCTGGATCTGAATTTCAGCTTTATATCTGAATTCAAAGCTGATAAATGTCTGTTCAAACTACGTTCAGGTTCGATGCTGGGCACATATTTAGAGTAAAGAAGCTATTCCACTCGTAAATTTCGAATTTTAAATGTTAGCTTAAATAATTAAAAAAGATTAATTCCCTAAAAGATTATAATGTAATTAAGACATATTGGAGTAGAAATAAAACGAAACCTCTTACTCAGTAAAATTTTAGCAGTTTTTTTTTTGTTGCGAGTTTTTTTCGATATTTCGGACGTACAAATTTGACGTAATTTCATAATTCATATATGTGGAGTAGTCGTGAATCCATACATCAACTCTCGTAATTATTGCTTTAACCAAGAGTTGACACCAATAAATAGAGAAACATTGAAAATACCCGCAACAAAATTGGAAAATAGAATAGAAATAAAACATGGAAGAGAACAATGCGTCAAAGTTGCGTCAATGCGTAAAAGTTCCATTATAGACGAAACACGCGTCAGCTAAGGTTTTAAAAATGCGACTTTACCATAATATTATATACATATACAATATTATATATGCATAAACCTAGTTATATACCATAGCTATAGCTATCGTTCGTATTCTGTCAACAGCTCTGTGTTATTACTTACAAAAGGCTCGAATTAGTGAAAAATATATTTTTGCGTAGGATTTATCCTATCAACAAATTTTCATTCTCAGTGGGCACGTGGAGAATTCCAATTTACAATTGCAAAATTGTACTTGTAAGTCACAATTACAAATTTGTGATACAGATTTCAGTATAATCAAGTTTCTCTCCTACAACTTTGTGAAGACTGCTGTAGAAGCATTTTTTCACAAATTTGTAATATAATCGTGGGAACGGTGATGAAAAGCTGAAAAATTCATGTAGCATTTGTCATAAGAAGAATATAAAAATTTTATTTATAGTAAAATACTAACGTACAGGTAATCCTCCTATAATACGGTAGATACGTTCCTACAAAGCCCCGTGCTGTGCGAAACCGTGTTATATGAGATTAAAAGTCAGTACAAAAAGGAGAGTAATGTTCCAAAAGCTATTGAAAAGATTGTTTTTTAAATTACATATAAGTAACTTCATGTTTATTAGGAAAAATATACATTTAATTTAGTTTAATATAAGCTTAATTTAATAATTTTCTTCGTCATCGCTGCTCAGTACAATTAAACGAGAACGTTTGTTTGAACCTTTACTTTTTGAAGTTTTTTCTAAACTTTGTGCGCCTTATGTCCGTTTCAAAAAATCTGTAAGTTTGTAAAACTAAATCTGTAAATCTACAAGCTCGTTGTAAATTATATAATATGGTGATAAGCAATTTTGCAGTTTCATTTTGAAGAAAAATACTCTCAAGAAAAATAATTCTAGTTTTTTTGCTAAGAATAGACCTTCTTGTAATTTTTTTATTGTAAAATTATTAATTTTACAAACTTCACTTATAGAATAAAAAATTATGCTAATTGCTATCCGCGAAGTAAACCCTTGCATCACAAAATACTCAAGTTTAATAGGTAAAAAAATATATCCAGGCATATTTTATTCAGAAAAGTTTCGGGTATTCCCCGAAAAAAAGCAGTAAAATTTCGGTTATTCCCATATATTGTGTGTTCCTAGTGCATAATGTAATTTTCTAAATAATTTTAAACAAAAATCTCGTTATCGTGTTGTCGAAGTAACGTGTTATAAGGGGGTTTGGGGAATTTTTCTTTTCGTGTTAGAGTGGAACCGTGTTAAAAAATTACAAAAATTTTTTTAAAGCTCACATGTTTTTCGAAATAACCCAAATAAATAGTCGATATGAAAATACTTTAAAACAAAAAGATTAGTTAATGAACAAAAGAAATTCCTTTACGGTTTTTGACCCTTGAGTTGAACTGAATATTTTTAGAGTTTTTTACACTTGTAAATAATTTACAGATGAACGATCGCCTGTGAAAAATTCTCACAATTGAACAAAATTTGTTTGCACAGCGTTTCTTTCTTGTGAACAGAATTATATAAAAAAGGGAGATTTTTTCAAAATTGTGATTGTAAATACACAAATTTGTAACTTGTAATCTTGGTAAGGTAAAACGAAAAACCTACGTTATGTTCGGAAAGCTTGAGATGCTGGATGCCGTCCAGGGAGGCCCATTGTGATTGCCTTCGAGAATGTGGTGGAACCTACCAAATACTCATTTATACATTGCTCTCCCAGTGTCTTTTTGGGGTTCCTAATAGGGTTCGATCTTGGGTTTCCTGCACTCAATAGAGAAGAATATCCTAAAATGGTCCAAAAAGGAGCAATCTATAGATACCCTCCAATCTCTTTAAAGTTTTCCTAGTAACTTTAAACTAATTCGTATTATTATTATTATTATTAATTACATTAATCTTAAAAATAAATCTTAAGACTAATAAATATAGGAGCACTAGCTGCCAGGGCTATTGGCTTAAACTAATTCCTAAATAGCATGAATTTAAGAAATTTAAGTTGCACTATTGTTTTGTTGAAAGATCAAAATTTACGAAAACTGGATGGAATGTAATATACTTACTGGAATAAAAAGGGGAAAAGTTAGTTTGTCTGCATTATTCTATAGTAGCTCTACGTATTTTTCCATTCTATTTCATTTATTTGTGGACGTACACTTTTCTCCTATATAGAGGTTCTCTGAAAAGTTTCCGACCACCTTTTAAGGTACTGAAATCATGATTTCCAAAGACGACGAAAGTTTCCTCTAGTTTTTTAAAAGTAATAGTCAAGTAATAGTCAAAAGTCAATAGTCTTAATATTAGTAATAGTCAACCTACCTTTAAAAGTATTGCATATAATTTCTTTTATGTGACAAAAACATAAAGAGAATCTCGAATTTACAATTATAGACACCATGGCTTGGGAAAATGTAAATTTGGACACAATTAAAGAGAATGTTCCACACGCTCGAGCAGGTCATTGTGCTGTTGGCATACAAAGCCGCTTATATGTTTGGTCTGGCAGAGACGGGTATCGTAAAGCATGGAACAACCAGGTCAGGGTGAGCTTCAAATTTTCTATTGTCGCAGATATAAAAACTATCTGCATTTGCAGTATTTAATATCGGCATCTTTGTAGTTATTTTCATATTTCAAATTCAAATCAATATCTTCTGCGTTATTTTAAAAAATAATTTAATTAACAAATTTTCCTATTGTAAAAGGTTTGCTGTAAAGACCTATGGTATTTGGAAGTAACCAAACCATTGTTTGCCGTAAAAGTTGCCCTCGTCCGAGCTTCTACACATGCACTTGAGCTCTGCTGGACAGCTACAACTTTTGCAACAGCATACGAATTGCAGACACAAAAAATTGAGCCAATTTTAAATAAAGTAATAGCACCACAAAACACTTCGCCCACGCCAGGACAGTCCAATTCAATAACACAAGTAACTCCAACAACTGGCACTCCACCAAATTTTCAACCGCCATTAGCAACGCAAATAAAATATCAGAAAATGCAACCGTCTAGCATCAATCCTGTTGCAGTCAGTGCAACGCCATCACAACCAAAATTAGTACAAACTAATACAATAGTTATGCAGCCATCGCAACCGAACTCAACCTACACAGCACAACCCCCGCAAATCGGAAATAAATTATTATCTTCACCAACTGAAACATTATCTCAAAGGATTTTAATTACTTCGACTAACATGCCACTTCAGCAAACAGCTGTTACATCAAATATGGTCTTAGGGCCTCAGCAGCAACAACAATCGCAAACCATTATTCAAAATAGTATCCCAAATGGGAACAACACTACAGTAAAATTTCGTACATCTGTTCCTTCACGTCCGTCGTCAGTATCCACAGTCAGTGGAGCATCTGCAGTTACTTATACACAATTAAATACATCAGTTGCAAATAGTGGTGGATTACGCGTTGTAAACGCTTCTAATGTCAGCTCTGCAGGTAATACAATGGGAGGACAAGCAGTTCGCCTGGTTTCAAACGCCAGTGTACAACCTGTTCGTTTGAGTTCTGCACAGGTAGTAACCACTACGACAGCTATTTTGAAAACTACTCAGTCGTCAACAACCAGTCAACTCCGACATGCCAATACAGTCTGCGGTGCTACATCCATAGCGACAACAATAGGGGGAAAACAGTATTTTATACAAAAACCCTTGACACTGGGTCAGAATTTGCAATTCCAGTTGGTCAAAACAAGCTCAGGTGGTGTTGCTGTTCAAACATTGCCTAAGGTAAATTTGAATTTATCAAAAACAAGTAATGCCACAACTACAGCTTCACTACAAACCAACGCACAGATCGTTACAACTTCACAAATAGCAGGACAACAGCAGCATCAGCAATACGGTTCAAGTTCAAGTAATGGACAGCAAAAATCACTTGTGTCTGGAAACTTAGTAAAACTAGTATCTCCTCATACCGTTAGCAGTGGAAAACTTATAATGAAGAATTCCAATTTTGTTCAAGTTGGTAAAGTGGCTACAAGTGTTGGTGGAAAACCAGCATTTGTTATAACAAATAAACAAGGCCAACAAATCGCTAATCAACAAATAATTATTGTAACGACCGGTTCTGCTTTAAGATCTATTCCAGCATCGGGGGTTATGTCCACGGCAGGCAGAAACAGTATTGTTTCTATAGTAGGCTCAACAGCATCAACAATATCGCCGGCTAATACTGGTAACACACGCACTGTTCTGTCGACACAAGGTGGAGTTAAAATGGTACGAAGTGTGCCAAGTGGCACAGTGAGGCCTATAACATTAACTTTACCACATGCTCCACATATTCAACAGTCCCAACAGATGCCACAAAAAACAACGATTCAGACGTTTCCACAGCAGAAAACTATAACTTTAGGTGGAAAAGCAGTGACTGTACAAATGTCATCGAATACTCCAGTTGCTGGGGTTCAGAAAACAGTGACCATAGTGTCTTCAAGTGCCAATGCGGTTGCTGGACAATCACAACAGTCAGTTGTGACTAGTGGAGGACACACCGGCAAACTTGTCATGTTACCAAGTAGTAATAATAGCAAAAAGGGTTTTCTAAATTTGTTTAACGCATCTTCCGTTGTAACGTCTCCCACGCAAAAGGCTATAACTATAAAACCGAATATTGTTCAAAAGCAGCATAATATCTCTGCTTTGTCAGGTGATGGAGGAGGTAATGATGCTGCTACTGGTCTTACTGCAATAACTGATTCTGGATATATAGAAAATGATCCAATGGATGATATTATAGAACAGCTGGATGGTGCTATTGATATTCTTAAAACGAATGAGATAGTAGAAGAAGATATTGATGGGATTTCAGGAACTTTTAATGGTTCACCTGTGGCAAGAGTTCTCGGATTAAATACACCAAACCATTTATTAAACGAAATTAAAAAGCTCTCACAATTGAACTTTCAACACGAAACTCTCGTATCTGGAAGCAGTAATGACGGCAGTACAAATATTTGCAATAATTCAATAGTTGATACTTCCACAACTAAATCAGTTTTTTCTGTTTTACGTAATACTGACGACACACGTAGCAGCAGTACCACGACAGAATATATAATAAATTACAAATATGACGGAGGTATTGTTAGAAATTATGAAAATAACATTATTTCCTTCGTTCCATCGTCAATAAATTCTCCTTCACGTGTGGCATTTGTTATACAGGTAAATACTTCGTTGTTGTTTAGTCGTTGTAATCAAACATAACAAGCTCGTTAATTCCCCTCTAGAGATCTTCCACGGTATAGTAGATGATATGGCTGGTGCAGAGTTTCGCAGTTTAACTGACGCCGAAACTGCAAACTGTAACCGTTTTTAAGTTATTAAAGCTGATTTCCCATTAGAAATAATAGAATCTGAAACGTCGGGGCACAAATGTAGGTAAATTAATTTAAAATTCAAATTACAAAAATCTAAAGATTTAAATACTTTTACAGGCAACACGAGTTAAATAAAAATTTTAAAGTTATGAAAACCAGTGTAACGAAAAATGTAATCACTTAAAAAACTAAGAGAGTATCAAGCATAAGTCCATGTTCAAATTTGATCAAACAGCTTCCATTTCGCTCTCCAGCATTCCTTAAATGTTTCAGCAACAGCTAAATGGTATTGATTTCCTCAATATAGAAAAATGCCCTTGAAAGTGAGAGCCGAGGTGCTTATACAAATGTAGATTTTTATATTTTAAGACGTACTTTGAACAATAGTTTTCGATTCAAACGATTTCTTTTCACTGGGAGCAAGTTTTAAGGTTGCTATGTAAAAATATTGTTGCTTTATAGAAAATTGCAATACAGTGAATTGATTGACAACAACTTTTACTATAAGACAGCATAGAAACCCCTTTACACTATATGATAAGTCATATGACTTCTCATATGAGTTTTCAAAAATGACAGCTATCATAGTGTAAAGACATTTATATTTCCCAAAACAGTTCTCATATGAGAAAGCATACGACTTTTTTGACATTTGATTCATCCTATTTTCGTATGATAAATCATAGCGTTTGCATTTTTTTCTTTGCCATTGTGACAGGTAATGATTTTTGGTGATTGTTTCAAATATAATCAAAAATATAAATAATATATAATTAAAAATATACATAATATATAATTAAAAAATAAATAATATATAATTAAAAATATAAATAATATAATTAAAAATATATATAAAATATATTAATATAATTAAGAATATAAATATAATTAAAGATATGAATAAGGTGAGAGTTTCACTTAGTTTTTTGACAGAATGTCATGCAACAAATCATAACAGTAAGAACACGATAATTAAAAAACGATATGACTATCTGACTAATCTGACACATCTTATGAAAACTCATATGAGAAGTCATATGACTTATCAGATAGTGTAAAGAGGCTTTAAGACATTGAGACTTTAAGCCATTGATCTTCAGTAATGGACGAACAGATAAAATAATAAAAGTACAAATGTCGCTTTTGGAAGACCGAACACAAATAACTAATTTGGCGAAAAACCAATTGTCACCATCAATTAACACCAGTCACCAGATAAATTATAAACAGTTGATGTTAAACAACATTTTTAAAAATAATGAATTGCCCTTGATCTAATAATTTCGTTAATTCATTTTAAAAAAGGTTTGTATATTGAAAGCGTTTTCTTTAAGTAGTTAAACGGCTGCCACTGATGCGAATTTAATGATTATTTTTTTTTAATAAAACCCATACCTGTACTTACATATATACATACTAATGTTGTGTACGTCTGGCGTGGGGTTCATCCTTTTGTTTCCTTTGGTTTATTTTATATCAATCTGCTTTCTTCCGTGTTTCTTTTGTTGTACTTTATTTTCCTATGCCCTTGCTATTTTTACCGATATTTTCACAAGAAACTCTTAATTTTTTTGTCTATATTGTATAAACCAAAAAAAGTTAAATAATAAAAATTGAATATTAAACTTTTTACTTAGTTTTCTTTATTGATAAACTTCCGCAACACCTTTTAATCTAAAAACTATTCGAACGTTCAAGCTATTTCGAACGGTACGGTAATGAGCGATTCTTACCGATTGTTGTAATTTTATGCCAAAAAGTACGGAGGCAATAATTCTGACCTCCAATATCCCTCCGTGCTTAGGGCAACGAGCATAGATAGTAAAAGGATTACATGAGAAATGAGTTCGATTCAAAAAACTTGCAGGAACACTACACATATGACCGTGTTTTTTGACGGACCGAGCGACGCTGGCAGAGATGTTTGGTGTTTTGTTGTTGTCTGCCAACGGATTAATTTATTTGCTTTTCTATTTCTGCACATAGGTCAAGAGATAAAGGGAATGAGAGGTTTGGTATTTTATCTCTTTTTTTTTTTCAAGAGATAAAATTTTCTTATTTTGCCTTCTTTTCAACTTTGAGCAATATTTCACCTTCAGTTGACTTCCAAATTATTTTTTTATTCTTTTATTTTTATTTTTAATTATTCTTTTCGAACATATTTTGTGAAGTTGTTAAAATAAAAATCGTGAGCGATGTTAATTTTTTTTGTGTAGGTTCTATGGTTCTATATTATATTATATGTTATATTTATTATATTATATTATATTATATTATATTATATTATATTATATTATATTATATTATATGTTATATTATATTATATTATATTATATTATATTATATTATATTATATTATATTATATTATATTATATTATATTATATTATATTATATTATATTATATTATATTATATTATATTATATTATATTATATTATATTATATTATATTATATTATATTATATTATATTATATTATATTATATTGTAACGAGTTTTTTCTTTGGCTGAGGTAGGCTCAGCCGCTCCAGGGTTCATGATGGAGGGATCTCGTAACCCTCCGGAATTTGGTTCTTCTTGACCGTTTCCGAATTGCGCACGATTGACGAATTCGTCAATCAGTTCACTGTCTATTTTTCGATAGTTCAGCTTGGACGGTTGATGGGTGATTTTTCCTTAATCTAATACAATTTAAATGAGGCGAAGTGCCTGCGACAGAGGGTCGCTCACAAATGTTTTTCTTAAAATATTTTACAAAGGGTTTTATTTATATGTCTATTAAGGCTAGCGCCTTGTGACAGAGGGTCACTCACAAATTCTAATATTGAATGTCTTAAATATTTATAAACGCCTTGTGACAGAGGGTCACAATATATAAATTCAATGTAAGAGATAGCTGCCGCAGTTTTTTCTCTTTCTCACAAACATAAGTTTCTACTTAAGCAGAACCTGGTCACCACTGGGTGGCCGCAAAATAGTACAAGAGTAGAAAGTCACTAGATGGCCGTAAAAAAAAATAGAATTAGAAAGCCACTAGGTGGCCGTAAAAAAAAATAGAATTATAAAGCCACTAGGTGACCGTAAAAAAAAATAGAATTAGAAAGCCACTAGGTGGCCTTAAAAAAAAACAATGTATAAAACCTTCTAGAATCCTAGATGGTGAACCACACCTCAAGTCAGACGACTGCTTGGCTTGAGCTCAGGTTGCTTTTGTGGTGTTGAAATTCTTATTAGGAGGGTTGTTTATATTGAACCTGTCGTGAATTATATGAGTGTGCAGAAAATGAAAACAAACAAAAAAGGTGAATAGTCTGTCGGTTTAGTTATACCCTACACCCGAAGGGATGAGGGTATATTCATTTTGTTCTTCCGTTTGTAACGCATTAAAGGAGGCGTGGCAGGTACAGAAAAGTATATATATTCTGGCTCAGAATCACCTCCTGAGTCGATTTAGCCATGTCCGTCCGTCTGTCTGTCTGTCTGTAGAAATCACGATTACGGGAGAACGAATAGAGCTAATTCCATAAAATTCGGTACGAATATTCTTTGTCACCATAGGCTGTTTGGTATTGAAAATGGAAATGGTATTGAAAATGGAAAGTAGGCCAGTGCCACGCCTACTTTTTATAAAAAATATGAATTTTCCCTTGCTTTTAGCTCAATTTCTCAGCTTGTAGAGCGAGTTTAAAGCTAAAATTTCTTTCCCGAGTCCATGGTGTCAAACTTAAATACACTCCCAAAAATGGGCGTGACACGCCCACTGGTATACCATACCATATAATGAGATGTTTGTTGAGAAAAACGGTGCTGTAAAAATGAGTTACTATATCAAAATTTACTATATGTAAATTAAATGAAAGTGGGCGTCACCCGCCTACTTTTTATCGTCACTTCGACAGATACGGGTGTAGGGTATATGAGGTTCGGCCAGTCCGAAGTTATCGCTCTTACTTGTTTTTAACACACATGTTTGTATCCATATTATATGTGGTTCGTGTATGTACTTGGTTCGTGTATTTTATTCTCGAAGGAATAGTTTGTTATTATTAATAATTATTTTTTTTTTTTAGTCCTAGGTCTTATGCTATTAGCTATGAGATGTCTAAAGGAAGGTTGGCAAATAACCAACGAGAAGGAGAAGATCATCAAAGAAATACTTGTAACGATTTGTGATTGTTACAATATTATATTATATTTTAATATATTATATTATATTGTTAATTATAATTATATAATTTTAACTCTTATGGATAATCTTGTGCTGTATTTGTTTTATTCAGCGATTGATGCGTGTGGATTTGGTTTTAATGATTGTTGCTTTCTTTCTTCGTTGTTAGAAAATCTATTCCTTAGATCCATTAAGTTTGTTGACTTATTGGTTGCATTCAGAACGGTCAAGCCATGTTGGCTTTTTCTTTATTTTTTGTCTGAGGGGGTAGAAAGGTCAGAAGGGCTGACAAAGCATTCGCCATTTTTTCTAGCCAAAAATTTGTATGCTGCATCTGTTCAGAACTTTCTTCTCTGTCACTCATTTTCAGTGTTTTATTTCCTTCTCGTGTGGCGGCCACGTGGAATTTGGCATAAAGTGTTGTTGTTGTTTAAATGTTGTTGTTTTTCAGCAAACGTATTCAGAGCACATGATTTATTCTGACAAGAAAAAGCCAACAAGGCTTGACCGCTCTGAATGCAACCATTGTTTGACCTTTTTGTTTATGTCGGTATTTTTCTTTCGATTATTCTTTCATTGTATGTTCAATGAAAATCTGTGAAATTTCTTATAATATTGTTGGGAAAAAATGTTTCGATAAGGCGTAGCATGCAGCTAGGTACGCGAACTTCAGTTGTTACAACCACTTTTACTGGATTCTCAATAATTGGGAATCAGGCTTATATATAAACTACCAGTCGCTTCCTATTTTTCTCTTTTAGGCGTTGGTGTAGTTTAGCCATTCCAATTACCAGTATAGTCAGAATGTTGCTCTGGTTTATGAGGTAGTCATCACATAGAACCACAGCTGATGATTAACATATGCATCTTAGCCTGTCGGTACCTTGTTGTTGCGCTCTTGTTTATTTTTGTGTTGTTGTTGCCGTGTTTATGTATGTATGTATGTATGCATTGATGCATACATTTAAACGCATATAGTTCGATCTCGATCATTTGCGATCAAATGAACCTGATAATTTTGCGTCTATCTTGTTCAGAAGTTATTTTGTTCAATTCACATTAATTATGTTTTATATACATTATGTTTCGTCGGGACAAAGTTGTTGCAGATTCTTGGTACAGAGTTGTTTTATGGTCCGAAATTGTTTTATCAGATATTGATTATTGCTTTTGATTCGTTCGTTGATAATTATTCCTAATGTTTCCGGAGTTATCAATAAAAAACAGTATAGGTTACAACATGTGCATAGGAAGGAAATAAATGCGCAAGTCCCAAAATTGTTACAAGGTTTATAAAAGGTTTGTATATTGAAAGCGTTTTCTTCTCTAAGTAGTTAAACGGCTGCCACTGATGCGAATTTAATGATTCTTAAATTTTTTTATTAATTAAATTAAGATTTTTTTAAAATTAAAGATTTTTTAATTAAAACCCATAGCTGTACTTACATATGTATATACATACTAATGTTGTGTACGTCTGGCGTCGGGTTCATCCTTTTGTTTCCTTTGGTTTATTTTATATCAATCTGCTTTCTTCCGTGTTTCTTTTGGTGTACTTTATTTTCCTATGCCCTTGCTATTTTTATCGATATTTTCACAAGAAACTCTTAATTTTTTTTGTTTATATTGTATAAACCAAAAAAAGTTAAATAATAAAAATTGAATATTAAACTTTTTACTTAGTTTTCTTTATTGACAAACTTCTGCAACACCTTTTATTCTAAAAACTATTCGAACGTTCAAGCTATTTCGAACGCTACGGTAATCAGCGATTCTTACCGATTGTTGTAATTTTATGCCAAAAAGTACGGAGGCAATAATTCTGACCTCCAATATCCCTCCGTGCTTAGGGCAACGAGCATAGATAGTAAAAGGATTACATGAGCAATGAGTTCGATTCAAAAAACTTGCAGGAACACTACACATATGACCGTGTTTTTTGACGGACTGAGCGACGCTGGCATAGATGTTTGGTGTTTTGTTGTTGTCTGCCAACGGATTAATTTATTTGCTTTTCCATTTCTGCACATAGATCAAGAGATAAGACTTTCTTATTTTGCCTTCTTTTCAACTTTGGGCATTATTTACCCTTCAGTTGACTGCCAAATTATTTTGCTTTTCGAACATATTTTGTAAAGTTGTTAAAATAAAAATCGTGAGCGATGTTAATTTTTTTTTTGTGTAGGTTCTATGGTTCTATATTATATTATATGTTATATTATATTATATTATATATTATATTATATATATTATATTATATTATATTATATTATATTATATTATATTATATTATATTATATTATATTATATTATATTATATTATATTATATTATATTATATTATATTATATTATATTATATTATATTATATTATATTATATTATATTATATTATA